>SKCR01049533.1:0-163070 GCA_019454045.1 Zanthoxylum bungeanum | reverse complement strand
CTCTATAATCGGATATACATGACCTAGTCATAATATCCCGATGACTGCAGTACTTAAGAGCACTAGTACCGTATCCTACGTGACATCATCTCCACTATGACTGGAGTGATACTTCCGTCTTGACATCACACCCAATACACTACGATTCTCAATATACCCAGCAGAGGCGTACACAGAACCGGTTAAAGCCCTGGACGACCAAAACCAAAGCATATTGATTGTCGCAAGTATTAGCGGTGCAAGTCTAAGGTTAAGACCAAATACGCCTACCCTGCTGTCGGACTTCCATAGACACATAGTCATGCTACCAATGGAATTCCGAGGGGTCTATCCAGAGCGAAGCTGTTTTCCGTACCATCGGTAAACACAACCTCCTATCACACTTGCATAAGTATCCAATACTTAAATATATGAGAACTATGCCGTTGTTCTCCCACAACGCGCACAAGTGTAATTCTAGTCTATTCCGCATTATCGATGTCCAATCTCGATAATACTACGACTAGGGATATTTAATGATTAATCCTTCATGGACTGATACTGTCTCATATCATCTCAATCCATGAACTAATCATAGGGACCTCCTATCATTTATATATCTAGGTGATCTAATCACAAATGATAAGAGTGCAATCTCCTTATCACATAGTTAATTTGTACAACAACACCATGATCTGTACAAATAGTGACGCTATGGGTCATAATTGTCCAACAATCTCCCAATTGGCCTATGGCCAGTCACTCGAGTGTCATACACCCAAACTATGTACGGTTCACTCAAACTGCTGAGGAAAGGCTTTCGTCAGCGGATTTGCATGATTATCATCTGATGCGATTCATACGATCATCACATCGCCACGATGTATGATCCAAACGAATCAGATGAATAGTCGAAGTATATATCTGGATCGTTGATGAGACCATTAATTCTTTAGCTTGTGCTGACGCCTAGCTCAGCTCCTTTCAGAACTCTATTTAATCTAATTAGATTTATCATCGACCCAAATGGCTTCTATTGCTGCCTCAGCCGCAGCAATAACCCACATTTGTTGTTTATTCAGTAATAGTATCTTGCTTTGAAGATTTCCAACTTACTGTTCCGTTATTCAAACTGTATTGTACCATTATTTTTATCGGTTAGGAAACTTACAGCATTGATCCCAGTCACTTCAAGTTCTCATTCTCCATAGTCTAAGACATCATCCTTAGTTCTCTAAGATACTAACGGATGTTCTTAATATCAATCCAGTGACTATCACTTGGATTGACCTGTTTGTGACTCCATATGCTCAAAGCGTATGAGACACCAGGTCACGTATATTTTTCAATGTACGAGTTCTTAGAGAGTGTTAAGAATTTTAAATCTATCCCAATAGACCTTTATTCCTAGAATAAAGGTTGTTTCTCCCAAGAATTCTACGAAGAATTTTCATGAAAGCCAAGCTTTCACCGATTGTAATATGGGAATATCATTTCCAAGAAATGACATATCATCATTATTTAGGACAGTCACTTTTAGTGCGCTCCCACTAACCTCCTTATATACACAAGAATCATTTCTCGTTTTGAATTAAATCATAAACCATTATGATTACATCAAAATGATAATTCCAAGAACCTAATGCTTGCTTCAATCCAAACATGGATCGAATAACCCGCAAACCTTGTTTGCTAGTTTTGGTACGACAAAACCGCCAGGATGTTGTAAACATCCTCCAAAAGGTTTTCTTTTCAGGAAAGCGATTTTTCGGTTCAGCTGCCATATTTCATAAATGAAACATACAGCATCAGCAAGCATTATCCAAATAGATTTAACGTGGCAACAGGTAAAAGATTTCGTTGTAATCAACACAATGTTGATAATGATATCTTTCAGCTACAAGCCTAGCTTAGTATGTTGGTATGTTTCCATCCACGTATGTCTTCATTGAAGACTTATATAGTACCAATAGGCACAATGCCTTGCGGTACAACAACTAGTGTCCAAACATAGTTGTTATACATGGAATCCATTTCGGACTCATGGCACTTTGCCATAATAGGGAGTCGATACCTTGTATCACTTTCTCATACGTAGTCAGTTCATATTCCTCAATAAGATTGACATCTTTATGAGGTGAGATCAGAAACTCATACCCCATGTTGTTTTCTGACTCTCTCCTACCTACGTTGTTCTTGTGTATTCGAAGATTATTGGTATCGCTTCATCCTTGATGAACTGTTTGTGTTCCACTAAGGACTTGGTGCCTTGAACAGTATAACTCTGATTTTTCATCGAGTTTTACTATCCTCCCACTTACCCCTGCATATCGGTATTCCTCTGAAGAAAATCGCATGGTGAGCAACAATTACATTGTTCTCTAGTGAGTTGTATAAGTACTATACTTTGGTTTCCTTAGGATAACCAATTACATTAGGCATTTATCCAATTTGGGTTCTAGTTTGGTATCATCCAAACGTATGCCCAGCATTCCCAAATCATCAGGAGTGAGAAAGCCCAGTTTCTTTCCTGTTTATATCTAATATGAAATCTGTCAAACAGATTTTTATGGAACCTTATTCAAAATAAGTATTGCACTGTTAATGCTTATCCCTTTTGAAGGAAAATGGTAGCTCAGAGCGACTCATGATTAACCTTATCATGTCCAACAAAATTCGATTTCTCCGTTCGGACACACCGTCAAATTGACGTATTCTGGGAGGAGTCCTTATTGAAAGAATACTATACTCTTTCAAGTATATGATAAACTTATTGCTTAAGTATTTTCATCATGGTCAAACCATGCTGTTTTAACACTTTAGCCGATCTGTTCGTCTATTTCGTGTCGAAACTCTAAAAGTTTCCGATTTGTGTTCTTCAAAAGAAACACAACCATAACGCGATGCCACATCCGTAAAGGTCACGAAATATTCATATCCACCTCTAGCGTAGCTAGACATGGGCCCACTTACGTCACTATGAACAAGGGCTAATTGATCGGTGGCACTTATACTTTTACCAAGTAAAGGTGTTTTAGGCACTTTGCCCAATAAACTAGATTCGTAGACTTCATTTGAATGGAATCAAATCCGTCCTAGTATCCACTCTTCAAAAGTGTGGATATACGAGTCTTGTTTAATTGTGTCCCAGACAACACTGCCAAAAATAAGTCTCATCTGATCAAATCAGTTTGAGCTATTTGTTTGTCATGTTATATGTTTGAGATTTATTTATATTTAAAATATAAATACTGTTATTCACATATAATGTGTTTATCTCAATATCATCTGTTGACGGTGGATTTTGGTATCAGGGCAATATGGGAATATCACTCCCGAGGAAATTCTCCTTCAATAGTGAATTTGTTTGGTTATGGGGGACCAAAGGCAAATTTAGCAGAAAACAGATAAATTCACCAATCAACAAGGGGATTTAAAGTGGTTCGGTGGATTTGGATCCGACCTACGTCCACGGACTCAAACAGGATGATATTTTTTATTACTCAAACACGCTTTTCAGATCTCTTTTTGTTTTTTAAGAGTCAGAGCTTGATGATTCTGATGCTGATATTGGTTCTCTTTTTTATTCTCCCCCCTTAAGCATACTCTACCCTCCTATTTATAATAGTGCAGAAATCAGATTCCTTCTTTTACAAGGGTTTCCTAGTTGAAACAATTTCCCTTTCCTATAAGGATTCCTAGTCAAAAACTACCTTTACTTCCTTTATCATACTAGGAGATTGACTTACTAGTTTACCCCATGAAAGTAGGATAACTTATTATCTTATCTTGTATGGATAAAATGTCTTATCTTCCCGAACATGTCTTGCCTTATGCTCGGTCTTCATGTGGTCGGTCATAATAGTCTTTTGTACTGAGAATGCTGCTGTCGACCTGATAATTGCCCGGTCATCTTGAACTCAAGTGCTCGGTCACTAACCGTAAAGTTCCCGGCCCCTTACTGTTGACTCTTTAGTGGTTGGGTCGGCATTAATAATCTTGACTGAGAAGTGAATTACCTTTTTACCCATGTCGTGCTGCTTAAATAACATAGTGCCTGAAAACACCATCAACATCTGTCCCCTAGTTCTCGGTTCCAACGAGTATCCAAGTTGGTGCCGGGAACTATATAAAGATGGTGTGCTGATCGCCTTGCTGGTGGTCGCTCCAGAAATCACAGAGAAATTGCCTTCGCCATCAACTAAGTCTTCAGTTTCTATCTTCATATCCTCGGTTATTGGAGATGTTGACCCTATTCAGAACGATTCTCCACCTCAAAGCAAATTGCTTACTTGGGCCGTCCCATCAAGAGATGAAGTTCCTTTTGTTGTCCAAACTAAAAATGACTCCTCCTCTGTAATATATGTACCAGAGATTTAGAGGTCCTGACCCCTGACTGATCCAATCTCGATTGTGAGGAGAAAATTTTGCCTTTGAGCTAACGATGATGTGCTCGGTGGCATGTGATCCTGTCTCGAGCTGTGAGAGATGCTCGGACCTGGGGGAATGTTACGTCCCGAGTCCGAATGACTGACTCGGTGGGACGCAACCCGACCCCGAATGAAGAGAGGCACTTGGACCTGGGGGAATGTTACGTCCCCAGTCCGAAGGGCTGATTTGGTGGGATGCAACCCGACCCCGAATGAAGAGAGGCACTTGGACCTGGGGGAATGTTACTTCCCCGATCCGAAGGGCTGACTCGGTGGGACGTACCCCGACCCCAAGCTGAGAAAGGCACTTGGACCTGGGGGAATGTTACGTCCCCAGTCCAAAGAGGTAGACTCGGTGGGACGTAACCCGACCCCGAATGAAGAGAGGCACTTGGACCTGGGGGAATGTTACGTCCCCAGTCCGAAGGGCTGATTCGGTGGGACGCAACCCGACCCCGAATGAAGAGAGGTACTTGGACCTGGGGGAATGTTACGTCCCCAGTCCGAAGGGCTGACTCGGTGGGACGTACCCCGACCCCGAGCTGAGAAAGGCACTTGGACCTGGGGGAATGTTACGTCCCCAGTCCGAAGGGCTGACTCGGTGGGACGTACCCCGACCCCGAGCTGAGAAAGACACTTGTACCTGAGGGAATGTTACGTCCCCAGTCCAAAGAGGTAGACTTGGTGGGACGTAACCCGACCCCGAATGAAGAGAGGCACTTGGACCTGTGGGAATATTACGTCCCCAGTCCGAAGGGCTGATTCGGTGGGACGCAACCCGACCCCGAATGAAGAGAGGCACTTGGACCTGGGGGAATGTTACGTCCCCAGTCCGAAGGGCTGACTCGGTGGGACGTACCTCGACCCCGAGCTGAGAAAGGCACTTGGACCTGGGGGAATGTTACGTCCCCAGTCCAAAGGGCTGACTCGGTGGGACGTACCCCGACCCCGAGCTGAGAAAGACAAAGTGGCCTCGGCGGAATGAAATCCAGCCCCCAGCCGATTAGTCAAGTGGCCTCGGCGGAACGAATCCAACCCCGAGCCGATTAATCAGGTGGCATCGGCGGAACGAATCCAGCCCCGAACCGATTAATCAGGTGGGACTTATTCAGAAGGTAAGTGAATCAACCTTTTGAAACCCTACCGAATCTGACACGGGCGTCCCCGTACCAGACCAGTGAAAAACAAAAACAAATCTATGGAAAATAAAATTAAAAGGCGGGGGCGACTTATCGCTTATCCCAAAACAAAACGTTTCGCAAGTTTAAACAACAACACGGATACCTCGAAACAGCTTCCTGTCCGAGGTCTCCAAAACACAATTCTGAATCTTTCAATTCATTGTCCCGGGGAACCAGGATTTGGATCAGAGAGCGTTTAAAATGGTAAGGGCACATCCTCTATACGTCGGGTCACTGTGGAGCCTGTGTATTATGCGAGGGCTCCTCTTTACAACGCTGGAGCAGACACATGCTACAGGGGCACAACGCATCCCCGTGCTGCGCCTCTCTTGGATCCAAATGATGAATTGATCAAAGAGTGTCCGAGATACTAAGGGCACATTCCTCCTTAGGTCCGGCATCACTGGAGCTAGCAATCGTCACGTGGGCATCATCTCTCCCCGTGCTATACTTTCTCATGGATCCATTACATCGGGTAAGTGAGAATCAAAGAGTGTTCGACAAATTAAGGGCATATTCCTCATTATGTTCGGTAACACTGGAGCAAGCAATCGCCACGGGGGTATCATCCCTCCCCGTGCTGTGCTTCTCACGGATCCTATGGCGTCGAGTATGTCCCCGAATATTCCGAGGACCCCGAGCTGAAAGAGGTACTTGGCTCTGGGGGAATGTCCCGTCCTCAGACCAATGTGTATGACTCGGTGGGACGTAACCCGACCCCGAGCTGAAAGAAGCACTTGGTTCTGGGGGAATGTCTCATCCCCAGACCGATGAGCGTGACTCGGTGGGACGTAACCCGACCCCGAGCTGAGAGTAGCACTTGGTTCTGGGAGAATGTCTCCTCCCCAGACCAATGAGCATGACTCGGTGAGATGTAACCCGACCCCGAGCTGAATAATCAAGCGGCCTCGGTGGAACAAACTCCAGCCCCGAGCCGAATAACCAAGTGGCATCGGCGGAACGAATCCAGCCCCGAGCACCGGTTGCACACAGAGGCCTCGGCGGGTCGAACCCAGCCCCGAGCCTACACTATGAAACCTCGGCCTGTGAAATATCAGCCCTGCCAAAATCTGGTACCCATGCCTAACAGCCTCTGGAAGGCTCTGAAAAAGAGCATGACTTGGAGATTCAGCTCCAGCCTTGGAGCTGCAGGAGCTCTGCTGTTGCTGTGGCTTCTTTTCACTTGTACTAGTGGGTGCAGTGTCATGTATAAATAATATCCAAAAGTACTGATTTTTCTGGGATAGTTACCGCTTTCCAAACTCCAGAGTCATAAATTCATAACTCAAAAATTAAACACCTTGCGATAAACAACAAAAAAGCTTGTTACCGAGCCTTCAAGAAGTTGATCACCATCATTGGAAAACACAAGCTCAGTCACCGAAGGTGGCCTCAGCTTTTCCAAAGGCTTCTTGAGCCTTACCCAATCAGAATACTTTGCCTCCGCAATATCCCTTCCACGACCTGCCACAGCCAAACGGGCCTCGTTTCCCGCAACACCAAACTCAAAAGGCATATATCCATTAAAATACACATACACATCAAGACCCCTCAAAATATCATCACTGCCTAGATTCTCAATTCTACTCAATTTCCCATAATCTCCACTAACAAGGACCGTAACTGCCTATTCTTCCTCGTCTCTCCGCTCTTTCAATGCAATAGGTAACGCTTCGTTCACTTAATCACTGACTAAAGACTCAACCATCGATTCCCAAAGTAATGATGATGCTGGTTTTAGGTTTGAGGGTGTCGATGATTTAAAGAAAAGATGTGGGCTTGAGTTGCTGAGGATCATTGCAGAATTTGTGAGGCGTCGTAAATGGCGGTCCCAGAATATTAGACATGAGCCGCTGTTGTGAGTGCGTGTGGTCGTGTACGCACCTGGATATTCTTGAAGGAAAGTGGAAACCGGTGGTGTCTCGGCCATCTGCAAAACGACGCTGTTGCTGTTGCCTGATGATTTTGGCGGCCTAAGCTTCGGTCCGCAAGGCTTCATCTTCTTTATAACTGAGTTTACATACTCTCTGGCTTCTTTTTCCAGGACATAATCAGAAGCTGCTAAACCCTTCTCCTGAGGCGCAAGGAAAAAGGTCTACACAAAATTCCTCCGTCCACTGAATTCCTTAGTTTTGACGGAACCTGAAACCATCACCAACACACCTCCATTCCAAGAATCAAGTGAATTGATCGTCTTGATCTCAATCGCAGTGAAATTGAGCGCCATGACAGGTGAATGAATATCCAACATTGAAGAAGTAGACTCCTTGGAATCTCCATTGAAACGCCTAGGGGAAACTTTATTTGCATTTGACTCAAGAAGATTCTTTATCGGCTTCGTCATCAGAAGTGGATCGACGGTGCTTGTGATGAGAATCCTGTTGTGGCGCGTCGCTTTTCTTGAATGATCAGCAAGAGAGACTTGTCCTCTTCGGTAGTCCGAGGATTGTGATTAACTAGGGGACCTTCATAGTTCAACCACCGTGCTTCACATTCTGCTCTTGAACTCCCTGTTGATCGGTGATTTCCACCTTCTGCCATTGTCTTACTATGCGAGCCGCTTTTCGTTGAGTTCCTGTAGGCATTGCATTTTTGCATATCAGCCCGATGATGAGTCTCGTATGGAGACACTACCTCTTTAGTTGTGGAAGCCGCGGGAAACGGACGTTGGAAGGGTAAAGTTGGAAATTAGCATTTTGTCAGATTTAACTAGCTTGTTTCGCTTCGGGTTCGCTTGTTGGACCTCTGTTTTAAAACACACCAAACCCATTAAATCACATCCAAAGATAATTAAAACATTTAAAATATATGTCACAAATTAAATTTAAATTAAATCTAAGTAAATTAAATAACCAATTAAATTAAATGTTAAATCTAAAACTCACAAACCAATTAATTAATTAAATTAAATTCACAAATTAAATTAATTGCAATTCAAATTAAATAAAAAAAATTAAAATCAAATACCAAAATTAAATAATTCACTTCCAAATTAAAATCAATCTATTCCTAAATTAAACAAATCAATCACCTAATTTAAATAATCCCCTCCTAAAATACACATATTCTTTCCCTAAATAAGTTAAATAAATCCCTCCCTAATTAATTGATTTTATTTCCTAACAAATCAAATGCAAACCCTAGTCAACAACTATATAAACATAACAAATCTAACCTTAATGGCTCTCCTCTCTGATCACTCTAATTCACGGCAATTAACACTCAAAACAGAAAAACCCTAAACTATCTTCATCACCTCCTCTCATTCACTCCTCTCTCACGAAACCAAAATAAAAAACCCTCAAATACACACAGCTCACAGATTGCTTTAACTGGAACGCCACTGCCTCACCAAATTCTTCATGCCTCATCACCCTCACAGCCTTTAGCCACACTCAACTGCCCTCAGCCGTACGAGTCCCTTAACACATCAGCCATCCACGCCCAGCACAGCCACCACGCCCCTAGTTTCATCAAAAATACACCAAGACCTGCTCCCCTCTAACACGCCCCTTTAACGTCAATCAACCCTTCAGCAAACAAGCCTTCAAACTCTCACCGACTCCACCTGAACAAGCAACAAAACCCACTTAAATCAGGCCACTCACGTTTATCAAACCTTTTCCACACCCCAATACCCCACGCAAGTTTTTACAGCCCTCACGCCCTGTAGACCTTCAGCGCAAAGACACCCCATTGCACATGCCACAGCCGCACGTCCAGCCCTTCCAATACCAAGCAAACTCGCTCAGCCTTTACTTCACGCTAATCGCCTAAATCCAGCCCTTAAAACTGCAAGTAAATTAGCCTAAACTACCAGTAGATATGCCCTCAAACTGAACCCTTAAGGTACCACAAAATAGTCCCCAAAAACACCCCGAAAACAGTCCCCGAATTAACCCAAAACAGCCCAGAAAAATGTCCAGAAACTGCCCAAAACAGTGACAAAACCGCAGCCCCTAACCCTCCAAATAACCCACAAAACAGTCCCATAATTACCAAAAACAGTGACCAGAAAATACCCTTAAAACAACAGCAAAATAAAGTGAAAACAACAACCCTCGCAGTGAAACCGCGAGGAAAATAGTTGGATTAGTGAACCAGAAAAGTTGCGGAGTATCAATCCTTCGACGGCCCGTGTAACGCGCTTTCGAGGAACGACAAAAGAGGTTAGACCTGAGGGCACCCTTTTATTCATTATCTTTCGTTTATTTTATTTAATTTGAATATTATCGCATGAGAGTCGTTTGAGGCATGATGTGATTGTTGGATGAGCGGGATATGTGTTCCCTTTTGTGGTATATCGGATGGAAACCCGGATGTAAATTCCGTAGCCGATTCCGAATGGACGGTAGTATGGTCTGCACTCGGGATACAACACCACGTACCACTTAAGATACACGTATCTCGTTTCATCCAAATTTGTATTTGAGCATGTTATAGTCTTTAGGTTATTCGTTTATTATTTAAAGCATGGTTTAATTTAGTTTGTTATTTATTTGTTAAAGCATATTTAGGTTGTCCTTTATGCATGTTATTAGTTTATGATGTGTTTGGATAATGATTTATACATGTTGATTTAATGATTCAATATGCTCGTTGTGTTACATTACGTGGAGTTATTTGGATGAAAGCATGTTAGATCTAAGTACCCTCGAGCATGATTATTGAGTAGACTCGATTAATTATTGCACAAATCATATCATCACAAGTGACATAAGTAAGAGACCATTCCGAACCCAACGGTTTGAGGTCTTCCCTTGCGAGGGGTGAGTGCGGCCTTAAACCTTTGTCCCGGTTCACACCGGGTGGCGACTCCATGTTATTTCGTACTTCCCAATTATGTGTCTTACAGTTTGGCGACTCCACTGGGGATAGAGAATCGGCCCCGAAATCATGTCTTGTGATGTGTATAATTTGTGCATTAGTTGACCGTTTCTATAGTGGGTTGAGGGAGTTCAATCAAAGGCATTGTCATAAATCCACATGTGAACCATAGTTATATATCCTATATGAGTTGCCCCTTTATGCTTTTGAAAACCACATGCATATTATATCTCATACATCGCATGGATCTCATGCATACACGCATCATGTTACCCCTTTGTGTCTTAAAAGCCATCATAGATATCTGTTGGGTTGGGGAGAAAAAAGGGGCTTGCCAAGAGGAGTTTAGCAAACATGGATATCGTGGAAAAGGAAACCGAGGAACAGAGAATCTTACGGCAATGATAGAAAGACCATTGGGGGGCCTTCAAAAAAAAGAAGAAAGAAGAAAAAAAAAGAGAGAAAAGAAAAAGAAAAAGAAAAAAAAAGGGTTGTTTAGTCCTTATAGTTAGGCACAAGTCCGATGATGAAATTGATTGCTTTAGAGTGAAACTATAGAAACGATAAACCCTTGACGTGCTTTTATCTGATGATTTGATTAATTGATCTATGTTAGACTCGTAAGCACTTGATTATGGTTCTTAGCAGTAAAAACCTGAGTAGTTAGCAAAGTGACTAGTCGAAGAAATTGTGGGTCGGTGAATGACCGTTTGCTTAGATGTCTATTTTGATTTGCTTATGTTATGATGTGTGGTATGGTTGAAAATAAAAGAAAAGTCTCTAAGGAAAAAATTTTGAACCACCTATAACCGATAAGCGTGAAGCTTCCCATGGGCGAGTATTAGGACCACCATGAGGAGAAATGCTACCTTAAAGGGTAGGTGTGTTGAAAAAAGAGAAAGGAAAAAAAAGTTCAAAAAAAAAAAAAAAGAAAGAAAGAGACAAAAGAGAAAGAAAACCATACCACATTGAGCACAGAAAAGCAACTGCAGGCATAACTGAGACATCTAGGTTGGTTTGACCCATCGATCCCGGTTTTTGAAACGAAATCATTGAGTTAGCTTACTTAAGGATCAAGCTGCAAAGGAACCTTTGCACATACACACTTTGAGTCTGGCATAGATCATTTATTCGAAAACTCAGATTTGAGTTGCATTGAGTGTTTTGAATGTTCTCTGGTTTCATTACTGGGCATTCTTTGAGGACGATAATATGTATAACTATTGAGACTAGTTCGTAGCTTGTAATAGCATGTTGATATGGAAGGCCCTACCATGTGGTTCATCTTGACCAAGTGCAAACAGCGGAGAGTAGAAAGCTAAATCAAGACTGGGGGCGACCAGTCTACCACCCCGTGAATAAGAAGTATAACAAGAAATTGAGCCATGAGACCAGAGAGAAGACTGAGCAATCACCTGGAGAACTGGCTGAAGACCTAACCCAACGGAATAGGAAATTCATTTATGCAAGCATGCATGCATACACGTAACATATTTTTGCATTCTCTTTTTGTGTTTGTTTTGTTTTGTATTCACAGGTTTTGAAGAAGAAAAAGAAAAGGGCAAAGACAAGCCAATCAATAGCAGCAACAGTACAGTCAGTTTCAGAAATGAAGCAGTTTTGGGGATGAGTCCCAGGGTTGAGGCCAATATCAGTTTCAGTCTTGGGGATGAGTCCCAGGGGCGAGGCCCATATCAGTATCAGTTTGGGGCGAGGTCCACATCATTCTGGGGGCAAGGCCCACATTATTATCAGCATCAGTTTTGCCGGGTATGACACTCTGGGGGTGAGGCCCACATTATTATCAGCATCAGTTTAGCCAGGTATGGCACTCTGGGGGCGAGGCCCACATTATCATCAGCATCAATAGCAGGCTTGTCGGGTATGGTATTCTGGGGGCGAGGCCCACATTATCATCAGCATCAATAGCAGGCTTGTCGGGTATGGTATTCTGGGGGCGAGGCCCACATTGGTTCAGTACTAGTTCTGCTGGGTATGGCATTATGGGGGCGAGGCCCACATTGGTTCAGTATCAGTTATGCCAGGTACGGCACTTTGGATATAGAGATATCAGATCAGTTCTGCCAGGTTCGGCACTTCGGGTATGGAGATATCAGATCAGCTCTGCCAGATACGACACTCCGGGTATGTAGATATCAGATCAGTTCTGCTAGGTATGGTAATCCGAGAATGGATCAGAGTTCGAGAATGGACAAGCCGAGAATGGTAATCCGAGAATGGATCAGAGTTCGAGAATGAACAAGCCGGTAATGGTAATCCGAGAATGGATCAGAGTTCGAGAATGAACAAGTCGAGAATGGCACCCTGAGAATGGAGAACAGTTCGAGAATGAACAAAAGCTGGGAATGACACTCCGAGAATGGAGCACAGTTCGGGAATGGATCACCTCACACACAGCACGGTTCGAGAATGGACCACCTCACAGTAACAGTTCGGGAATGGACCACTTCACAGTAACGGTTGAGGAATGGACCATCTCGTATAGTACAGTTCGGGAATGAACCATTACATCAGCATCAGCATCAGTTTTGGGGATGAGTCCAGGGCCGAGGCCCACATCAATATCAGTCTGGAGGCGAGACCCATATCAGTATCAGTTTGGGGCAAGGCCAATATCAGTCTGGGGGCGAGGCCCACATCAGTTTGGGGTGAGGCCCACATTAGTATTAGTTTGAGGCGAGACCCATATCAGTTTGGGGCGAGGCCCACATCAGTATCAGTTTGGGGCAAGGCCAATATCAGTCTGGGGGCGAGGCCCACATCAGTTTGGGGCGAGGACCACATTAGTATCAGTTTGGGGCGAGACCCATATCAGTTTGGGGCGAGGCCCACATCAGTTTCAGTCTGGGGGCGAGGCTCACATCAGCATCAATCTGGGGGCGAGGCCCGCATTAGTATCAGTTTGGGGCGAGGCCCACATCAGTGTCAGTCTGAGGGCGAGGCCCACATCAGTATCAGTCTGGGGGCGAGGCCCATATCAGTATCAATCCTGGGCGAGGCCTACATCAGTATCAGCTTGGGGATGAGTCTCAAGGCGAGGCCCACACTAGTATCAGTTTAGGGGGAGGCCCATATCAGTTTGGGGCGAGGCCCACATCAGTGTCAGTCTGGGGGCGAGGCCCACATTAGTACCAGTTCAGGGTCGAGGACCCACTACATCATTAGTTCGAGGGCGATGTCCCTATTGTCAGCGATGTTGGGTCGAGGTGCCCAGGGTCGAGGTTCCCCCTTTGTCGGTTGTAGTTCCGGGTTGAGGTGCCCACTACATCATCAGTTAGAGGGCGAGGTCCATATTGTCAGCGGTGTTGGGTCGAGGTGCCCAGGGTCGAGGTGCCCCCGTTATCGGTTGTAGTTCCGGGTCGAGGTGCCCAGGGTCGAGGTGCCCACTACATCATCATCAGTTCGAGGGCGAGGTCCCTATTGTCAGCGGTGTTGGGTCGAGGTGCCCAGGGTCGAGGTGCCCCCGTTGTCGGTTGTAGTTCCGGGTCGAGGTGCCCACTACATCATTAGTTCGAGGGCGAGGCCCACTTTGTCAGCGGTGCTGGGTCGAGGTGCCCCCGTTGTCAGTTGCAGCTATTGGGATGCGTCCCAGGATCGAGGTCCACTGCATCATCATTTTCGGGATGCGTCCCAGGGCCGAGGCCCACATTTTGTCAGCGATATTGGGATGCGTCCCAGGGTCGAGGCCCCCATTGTCGGTTGCAGCTATTGGGATGCGTCCCAGGATCGAGGTCCACTGCAGCATCATTTTCGGGATGCGTCCCAGGGTCGAGGCCCATATTTTGTCAGCGGTATTGGGATGTGTCCCAGGGTCGAGGCCCCCGTTGTCGATTGCAGCTATTGGGATGCGTCCCAGGATCGAGGTCCACTGCATCATCATTTTCGGGATGCGTCCCAGGGCCGAGGCCCACATTTTGTCAGCGGTATTGGGATGCGTCCCAGGGTCGAGACCCCGTTGTCGGTTGCAGCTATTGGGATGCGTCCCAGGATCGAGGTCCACTGCATCATCATTTTCGGGATGCGTCCCAGGGTCGAGGCCCATATTTTGTCAGCGGTATTGGGATGCGTCCCAGGGTCGAGGCCCCCGTTGTCGGTTGCAGCTATTGGGATGCGTCCCAGGATCGAGGTCCACTGCATCATCATTTTCGAGATGCGTCCCAGGGTCGAGGCCCACATATTGTCAGCGGTATTGGGATGCGTCCTATGGTCGAGGCCCCCGTTGTCAGTTGCAGTTATTGGGATGCGTCCCAAGATCGAGGTCCACTGCGACGTCAACTCAGTTCGAAGTAGCAGGCAAGTCAGGTGGCAGCTGGCGAGCCAGGTAAGTAAAAATGCATTGCACGTACTTTGATAGGATTGTCATTGTCACACACTGCACAATTCCCATCAAATTGGGGGCGACTGTAGGCATTGCATTTTTGCATATCAGCCCGATGATGAGTCTCGTATGGAGACACTACCTCTTTAGTTGTGGAAGCCGCGGGAACGGACGTTGGAAGGGTAAAGTTGGAAATTAGCATTTTGTCAGATTTAACTAGCTTGTTTCGCTTCGGGTTCGCTTGTTGGACCTCTGTTTTAAAACACACCAAACCCATTAAATCACATCCAGAGATAATTAAAACATTTAAAATATATGTCACAAATTAAATTTAAATTAAATCTAAGTAAATTAAATAACCAATTAAATTAAATGTTAAATCTAAAACTCACAAACCAATTAAATTAATTAAATTAAATTCACAAATTAAATTAATTGCAATTCAAATTAAATAAAAAAAATTAAAATCAAATACCAAAATTAAATAATTCACTTCCAAATTAAAATCAATCTATTCCTAAATTAAACAAATCAATCACCTAATTTAAATAATCCCCTCCTAAAATACACATATTCTTTCCCTAAATAAGTTAAATAAATCCCTCCCTAATTAATTGATTTTATTTCCTAACAAATCAAATGCAAACCCTAGTCAACAACTATATAAACATAACAAATCTAACCTTAATGGCTCTCCTCTCTGATCACTCTAATTCACGGCAATTAACACTCAAAACAGAAAAACCCTAAACTATCTTCATCACCTCCTCTCATTCACTCCTCTCTCACGAAACCAAAATAAAAAACCCTCAAATACACACAGCTCACAGATTGCTTTAACTGGAACTCCACTGCCTCACCAAATTCTTCATGCCTCATCACCCTCACAGCCTTTAGCCACACTCAACTGCCCTCAGCCATACGAGTCCCTTAACACATCAGCCATCCACGCCCAACACAGCCACCACGCCCCTAGCTTCATCAAAAATGCACCAAGACCTGCTCCCCTCTAACACGCCCCTTTAACGTCAATCAACCCTTCAGCAAACAAGCCTTCAAACTCTCACCGACTCCACCTGAACAAGCAACAAAACCCACTTAAATCAGGCCACTCACGTTTATCAAACCTTTTCCACACCCCAATACCCCACGCAAGTTTTTACAGCCCTCACGCCCTGTAGACCTTCAGCGCAAAGACACCCCATTGCACATGCCACAGCCGCACGTCCAGCCCTTCCAATACCAAGCAAACTCGCTCAGCCTTTACTTCACGCTAATCGCCTAAATCCAGCCCTTAAAACTGCTAGTAAATTAGCCTAAACTACCAGTAGATCAGCCCTCAAACTGCGCCCTTAAGGTACCACAAAACAGTCCCCAAAAACACCCCGAAAACAGTCCCCGAATTAACCCAAAACAGCCCAGAAAACTGTCCAGAAACTGCCCAAAACAGTGACAAAACCGCAGCCCCTAACCCTCCAAATAACCCACAAAACAGTCCCCTAATTACCAAAAACAGTGACCAGAAAATACCCTCAAAACAGCAGCAAAATAAAGTGAAAACAACAACCCTCGCAGTGAAACCGCGAGGAAAATCGTTGGATTAGTGAACCAGAAAAGTTGCGGAGTATCAATCCTTCCGACGGCCGTGTAACGCGCTTTCGAGGAACGACAAAAGAGGTTAGACCTGAGGGCACCCTTTTATTCATTATCTTTCGTTTATTTTATTTAATTTGAATATTATCGCATGAGAGTCGTTTGAGGCATGATGTGATTGTTGGATGAGCGGGATATGTGTTCCCTTTTGTGGTATATCGGATGGAAACCCGGATGTAAATTCCGTAGCCGATTCCGAATGGACGGTAGTATGGTCTGCACTCGGGATACAACACCACGTACCACTTAAGATACACGTATCTCGTTTCATCCAAATTTGTATTTGAGCATGTTATAGTCTTTAGGTTATTCGTTTATTATTTAAAGCATGGTTTAATTTAGTTTGTTATTTATTTGTTAAAGCATATTTAGGTTGTCCTTTATGCATGTTATTAGTTTATGATGTGTTTGGATAATGATTTATACATGTTGATTTAATGATTCAATATGCTCGTTGTGTTACATTGCGTGGAGTTATTTGGATGAAAGCATGTTAGATCTAAGTACCCTCGAGCATGATTATTGAGTAGACTCGGTTAAATTATTGCACAAATCATATCATCACAAGTGACATAAGTAAGAGACCATTCCGAACCCAACGGTTTGAGGTCTTCCCTTGCGAGGGGTGAGTGCGGCCTTAAACCTTTCCCGGTTCACACCGGGTGGCGACTCAATGTTATTTCATACTTCCCAACTAGGCCGCGGGCCTAGAGCGTGCGTCGCCCAGATTCTGTGTCCTACAGTTCCCCACAGACGGCGCCAACTGTTGACGGTGGATTTTGGTCTCAGGGCAATATGGGAATATCACTACCGAGGAAATCCTCCTTCAATAGTGAATTTGTTTGGTTATGGGGGACCAAAGGCAAATTTAGCAGAAAACAGATAAATTCACAATCAATAAGGGGATTTAACGTGGTTCGGTGGATTTGGATCCGACCTACGTCCACGGACTCAAACATGATGATATTTTTTATTACTCAAACACGCTTTTCAGATCTCTTTTGTTTTTTAAGAGTCAGAGCTTGATGATTCTGATGCTGATATTGGTTCTCTTTTTTATTCTCCCCCCTTAAGCATACTCTACCCTCCTATTTATAATAGTGCAGAAATCAGATTCCTTCTTTTACAAGGGTTTCCTAGTTGAAACAATTTCCCTTTCCCATAAGGATTCCTAGTCAAAAACTACCTTTACTTCCTTTATCATACTAGGAGATTGACTTACTAGTTTACCCCATGAAAGTATGATAACTTATTATCTTATCTTGTATGGATAAAATGTCTTATCTTCCCGAACATGTCTTGCCCTATGCTCGGTCTTCATGTGGTCGGTCATAATAGTCTTTTGTACTGAGAATGCTGCTGTCGACCTGATAATTGCCCGGTCATCTTGAACTCAAGTGCTCGGTCACTAACCGTAAAGTTCCCGGCCCCTTACTGTTGACTCTTTAGTGGTCGGGTCGGCATTAATAATCTTGACTGAGAAGTGAATTACCTTTTTACCCCTGTCGTGCTGCTTAAATAACATAGTGCCTGAAAACACCATCAACATCATCTTTATAAAATAAAACACTTTAGTGTTCTAGAATATAAAGGTATACTCACAATGAGTTGTACTCGATATAGAGATAATATCTCTAGTCAAACTAGTTACATTACAACAGTTTCCTAATTTAAGTACACACCCGAAGGGTAGTTCCTAAACTTAGGTATCTATGGGAAAACAGCGACTTTCGTCCCGTTTCCGATTCGCAGATTAATCTCAATTGAAGTCAGTATCATGCTCATAGCAGATTCTGCACATCAATGCATATTTATGTATCACACTTAATATTTAAAATCCAATTTTAATACTAGTAGTGTACACTTTTATGACAAACATATTTGAAGTTAGAGCCTTGCTCGTCTTCAATTCCTTTATGTCTGCTTTGTCCATACGGCAGTCACGCTTCAATGACTCCGTTTGCCACAATTTAGACAGACATTTTGGGATATGTCATTTATCTTCCTAGAAGATTATAATGATTTTGCCTTTGCCCATTTCAACATTCCAGAAGCCTTTGGCCAAGCCTTGGGTTTCTAGAATATCGAAGTAAGATGCGCCTTGCGCTTCTTGCCCTATTGAAAACTTTGGCTTTGGCTCCTTGAGCATAGCCATTAACTCTCCAAGAGTTAATTATTGCAATTTAATACTTCTAAGATCTAAGAATAGATCTATGAAGATCCTTCAATTTCTTCATCATACTTTAAGGATCTAATCCTTAGTTCTGATTAAGAAAATAAGGAGTCCTTTTGACAAGTATAATGGATTAAGCACTAAAGTTATCATCACATGAATCTTCCAAAGATCATGCTCTACTATTTGCTTAACTCTGGGCTTAGGCCTAATATGCTATTTTATCAAATAAAGTAACTTATTAGTTTGCAGGACCATCCTGAAATTTTATTCCCAATTTGAAAATTAAAGTCGTTTAAACACATTTTCCCTAGGATTATGTTTTAAACACTAATCTTTTAGTTTAATCTTGATTCTAATAGTCCAACTATTAAATCAATGTTTTCGGTACAATCTAATGTAATGATTACTATAGTCTAACTATATAACTAATTACAATTTTATTGGTTAAAATTAAATATATATATTGATTACTATAATCCAATTATATAATCAACTATAAATGATCGGTAAAATTCAAATATATTGATTACTATAATCCAATTATATAATCAACTATGAATGAAAGGTAAAGTTCAAATATATTGATTACTATAATCCAATTATATAATCAACTATAAATGAAGTAGTTTGAATACAGTCCAACTGTTTAATTAAAACAACAATTAAATATTTGTCCAACTAATATATAATATATATTTGACGAATGATATTTGATTGAGCACGTATGGCAAGTAATTAAACGAATATTGTAAATTTAATTCTCGCCTCCCACTATTTTTTTCGGCGAGCCTCTAACCCTCTGTGGAGTACTCGGGAAACCTAGTTTCCTAGTGGGCTAGGATCCCGTTAAATACACACAATCTTGACTTTGGCCAACAAATTGTATGATACTTAACTAGGTAGATTTCTAAGATCAATTGGATCTAATCCAATTCCTAGATCCAGTAGGTGGACATCCAAGTCCGAAACATATATCTTATATATGACAATATATCGAATATATTACCTAACCTTTTTTCTTTGAATCAACTAAGCCTTGGCTTTAGCACAACAAACTTAAATATCACAGTTAAGTGGAACCCATTGACATGGAAAGCTTCGTAATCAATGTCGATGGACAAGAAATGATCTTGACTTTGGCCAACAAATCACGACTTGGACAAGACACCGATATGGAACAAAACTCTCATGATTCAAATACATCCGCAATTGACAAAGGTCTTGACTTTGGCCAACAAACCAATGTCAACTTTGGATCTTGAGTAAGAATCACTCAACGGAAGGAAAAACGCTTAATATGTTTTGAGGGTTTTTCGCGTGCAAATTGGCAACCAATTTATTATCTTTGTTAAGGTCTCATCATCATACACCCTTAAACATGCATTCTAAATACATAATAAAGCGCGTATAAATAAATAAATTAATAATGATATACGGATGGATATGTCACAAATTGTTCCTAAAACAAATCACTCCCTTTCCTCTCCCCTGCTAGAACTATTCTAACTTCTACCCAATTACATAATACAATAAAGAAATGAGATAAAAGGCTGGACACGCAGGTCCAATTTAAATAAATTCTAAATTTATTACAATTTCCAAAATTACCCTCGCCCTTCTAATATCCATCTGATATACATTATTCATACAAAACATTCATGTATTCATACAAATCATGTTATTCAATCAATCTAATCCAATTAATTAATCTTTGAATTAATGACCATCCAATGTTCAAACAATGATTTGATATGCACGAGTCCAACTCGTTTAAGAATAAATACTTAAAGTACGTATTCTTGAATTATATCGAACTGCAACTTTAAATCCAATTTATTTGTATTCAATACTAATTCCAAATTTAATTCCAAATTAAATATTTACACTTACTTATAAGCCTTAAAGACTTGGATTCCAAATCCAATCTTAATGGGTCTCAAAGGCCCAATAACATCCAATGTCATTTCAATTAAAGTCCAATGGGATTTTAATTGATTCTTAAGGCATGGGCTTTGGCCATAATGGATCAAACCCAAAATGCCAAGGCCCAATAGGAATCACCCTATTGCCAACAAATCAATTTAGGCCCAATTTAAATTCTTTAAAGGGCCAAGTGATGTATTTGGACTTTATGGAATTGGTTTTGGGCCCAATTGGATCCAATCCAAAAGTCCAAAACCAAACTTAGTCAAACCAAGCCCATTAAGCCCAAATACACACTTTTAGCCCAATTCTTAATTAAAGGCTTATTAAAATAATTATAATATTCCAAATATCACAATTACTTTAATTAAAGTGTATTAGCCATGATTAATTAATTAAACTCAATATTTCCAAAATACTAATTAACTTAATTAATTATGCTTAATCCATCAATTTATGCTTAACACAAATTGAAGCCAAAACACATCATTTCATGCTCAACACAATTGAATCCAAAATTCATCATTTCATGCTCAACATGCTCTTTGATTTTAACATAAACATTATTGACTTTGATTCCAATCCAATCAAACCAACAATCAACATTTAATCTAGCATTTAAACACATCCAATGATGTTACAAAAAATAAAAAAAACTGCAGTCCCATGCACTGCAACTTTCGGCCAAGGTAAGGGAAATTTAAAATTTTGATCCAATCAATTATTTCAAATCTAATCATGCATAACTCTAAGTTATCATATTCTAAGCATGATCAAAGCGTCAATTTGAAGAAATCATGCTCAAAACACAAAAGCCCCAAATTTTAGTCTCATGAACCCTAAAATTTTCATGCTTAAAATTGGCTCTTGATACCATTGTTAGTGTTCCTAGAACATGCCAAGGATCTAATAAGCAAGAAAAGGTGTTCATAAATTCATTATAAGTTGCAGAATTACTTACATTGAATGGATTAGAGCTTTTAAAATTTTGAGAAGACGATCTCCAAGATCCTTCATTTGTTGATTCCAAGCTTTGAGTTGGTTTCCAAGATCCTTCCTTTGATGATTCCAAGCTTTGAGTTGTTTGAATGAAGATCTCCAAGATCCTTCCTTTGTTGATTCCAAGCTTTGAGTTGGTTTCCCTATCACCTTAGTTGATTCAATGAAGTGCTAGCTTTGTTGATTTTGCAACAAAATCAAAGAGAAGAGAGGGAGGAAGCTCACGCCCATTAGGCTTGGTATTAGGGTTTTCATTTATTTCAAGTGTTGTATTACACAAGTGAAGAGAGAGAGAAGGCTTTTGGTAAAATCCCTTTTACCCTTTTCACCTAAACTAGGTGGTTGGGTAAATGGTTTTACCAAAACCATTACAAGGTGGTTGGATGGTTGGTGGCTTGGCATAAATGCCAACTACCCTCCCAACTACCACATGTGAAGTGGGCCCCACATTTTAATTCAAAATTCAAATGGATTCTATGAATGTTTTCCGCGGCTCGGATTCGTTTAATCAGATTAAACAAATTTCCGTCGCTAAATAATTAAATCTAATTTAATTAAATGACGACGCCTCGTAAAGATATTACGAATGCCGTTTACGAATTAAATCTAAATTAATACGTTCGCTCGTATTAAAGTCCAAATTTAATTTTGTAATGAAATCCAATTCATATTAATATATCCGATATATTAATTTTAGCCCATACGAATAAATTAAATAGAAAAATCAAATTTAACTATTAAATTTATTCTACCGATTAATTCCAAATTAATCGCGTTCTCTCTCTTCCGAACACATTTAATCCCAGATTAAATAATACCTCAATTAATCCCAGATTAATTTTCTCCATCTTAATTAATCCAGATTAATTCTCTCTCTTAATTGATCCCAGATTAATTCTAATTCGAGTCAACTGTCATTGGTGAATCTTTGGGAAGCGACCCAAGAGATCCCTGGATATGTTGGCAGTAAATACGGTCATCGAATTATCCGAATACGTGCGTACCTCGTACCACGTGCTTATCGATTTATAAGACATGGTTGGCTTCTAGCAAAGCACCGTGCCTACCCAATTCTCCAGAAATATTCTTACTGGAATATATAATCTATGTCAGGCGTAGTATACGTAGTATTGCGTATAGCGATCCAGTATCGGATGTCACGTGCTAGGCCTGTGGCTGGAATTATGTCTGCCCCGTACGAAGCACATGTCGGATGTCTGGTAACTAGTCTCTATAATCGGATATACATGACCTTGTCATAATATCCCGATGACTGCAGTACTTAAGAGCACTAGTACCGTATCCTACGTGACATCATCTCCACTATGACTGGAGTGATACTTCCGTCTTGACATCACACCCAATACACTACGATTCTTAATATACCCATCAGATGCGTACACAGAATCAGTTAAAGCCCTGGACGACCAAAACCAAAGCATATTGATTGTCGCAAGTATTAGCGGTCCAAGTCTTAGGTTAAGACCAAATACACCTACCTTGATGTCGGACTTCCATAGACACATAGTCATACTACCAATGGAATTCCGAGGGGTCTATCCAGAGCGAAGCTATTTTCCGTACCATCGGTAAACACAACCTCCTATCACACTTGCATAAGTATCCAATACTTAAATAAATGAGAACTATGTCGTTGTGCTCCCACAACGTGCACAAGTGTAATACTAGTCTATTTCGCATTATCGATGTCCAATCTTGATAATACTACGACTGGGGATTATTTAATGATTAATCCTTCATGGACTGATACTGTCTCATATCATCTCAATCCAGGAACTAATCATAGGGACCTTCTATCATTTATACATCTAGGTGATCTAATCACAAATGATAAGAGTGCAATCTCCTTGTCTCATAGTTAATTTGTACAACAACACCATGATCTGTACAAATAGTGACGCTATGGGTCATAATTGTCCAACGGCTATGACTCCGTAATTCCGTCGTCAAAATAACGGATTGGATCCCTATGAGATGATGGCGAAGTTGCATGATCTTCACCGATCTAATCTTAGATCGCAAAGATATGAGTTGCAGAAGAAGCTCTTCCGCGCTCGCATGTCAGAGGGTACGTCTGTTGAGCACCATGTGTCACAGATGATTACTAACATTGAGTAGCTGGGACAGATGGGCATTGTCTTCGAGGCTGAGACTTCAGTAGATTTGATCTTACAGTCTCTCCCCGACACTTGGAGTGGGTTCATCATAAACTACAATATGTTGAACCAAGACCAAACTCTTGGAGAGTTGATGTCCACACTGCGTGAAGCAGAAAAAGAGCTTCTAAAGGGCAAGAAGCGTGAGGCGCACTTCGCTTCAACATCTCAGATTCCGAGGGCTTGGCCCAAGGCGACTGGAGGAGGTGTAAGAAGAAGAAGAAGAAGAAGAAGAGAAAGGTAAGGCCAAATCGTCAAAACCTTATGGGAAGGGTAATGACAAATCTTAAGATGTATGTCTGCAGTGCGGGCGGGGTCACTGGAAGCGTGACTGCCACGATTACAAGGCACACATGAAGGAAATCAAAGCGGGTAAGGTACCGGCTTCATGTATGTTTGTTATAGAAATAAACATGTCAACTACTAGTTTTAAAAATTGGATTTTTGATTCTGGTTGTGGTACTATATATGTACTGATGTGCATGATCTGCAGATTAGCAGGAGACTGGCCTCAGGAGAGATTGACCTCCGCGTTGGAAATGGGACACGAGTCGCCATTTTGGTCGTTGGCACTTTTATTTTGGAACTGTCCTCGGGGCATGTACTTAAACTTACAGACTGTTATTATGTACCTAGTTTGACTAGGAATATTATATCTGTATCTATGTTAGCCCAATGTGGGTATACTTTTGTATTTAGAAACACTGGGTGTTTTATGTATAAAAATGATATGGAAATTTGCACTGGTGATGTAAATAATGGTCTTTATATTTTGAATATGAATCAATATCAAACATATAATGTAACAAACAAATGGCTTAAAGTAAGTAACAAAGATGAAACTTATATGTGGCATTGTCGTCTGAGACATATAAACAAGACACGTATATCCACACTTTCGAAGAGTGGGTATTTGGACGTATTTGATCCAAATTCATATGAGGTATGCGAATCTGATTTATTAGGCAAGATGCCTAAATCACCTTTTAGCGGTAAAGGTGCACGTGCCACTGAACTGTTAGCCCTCATTCATAGTGACGTATGTGGGCCCATGTCTAGCCAGGCTAGAGGTGGATATGAATACTTCGTAACCTTTACGGATGATGCATCGCATTATGCTTATGTGTATCTTATGAGACACAAGTCGGAAACTTTTGAGAAATTCAAAGAGTTTCGACATGAAGTAGAAAAACAGACTGGCAAAAATATTAAGACATTACGGTCGGACCGTGGTGGCAAATACTTAAGCAATGAGTTTCTTGATTACTTGAAAGAATATGGTATTCTTTCACAGTGGACTCCTCCCGGAACACCGCAATTAAACGGTGTGTCCGAACGGAGAAACCGAACTTTATTAGACATGGTAAGGTCTATGATGAGTCGCACAGAGCTACCTATTTCCCTATGGGGATATGCATTGAACAGTGCAATACTTATTTTGAATAAGGTTCCGTCAAAGTCTGTTCAACAGACTCCGTATGAGATATGGACAGGAAAGAAATCAGGTTTCTCATTACTGAAGATTTGGGGTTGCTAGAAATACGTCAAACATTTGGAAGGTACCAAACTAGAACCCAAATCGAATAAATGCTTATTTGTAGGATATCATAGGGAAACCAAAGGATATTACTTCTATCACCCATAAGAGAACAAAGTATTTGTTGCTCTATATGCGATTTTCTTTGAGAATGAATTCCTTAATGTAGTGGTAAGTGGGAGGAAAGTAGAACTCGATGAAAATCGGAGTGATATTATCCTTGGTACAGAATCCTTAACGGAACATGAACAGTCCATCAGGGATGAGACTGTACCACAATCTTCGAATACACAAGAATCACGTAGGTCGAAGAGAGTCAGAAAACAACCTGAGAGGTATGGGTTTCTGATCTAACCTCATGTGGATATTAATCTTATTAAGGAATACGAGCCGGCTACGTATGAGGAAGCGATACAAGGTATCGACTCCGGTTTATGGCAAGATTCCATGAATTTCGAAAAGGATTCCATGTACACCAACCAAGTTTGGACACTGGTTGATGCACCAAAAGGCATAAAGCCTATTGGTTGCAAATGGGTCTTCAAGAAGAAGACTGACATGGATGGCAACGTACAAACGTACAAAGCTAGGCTTGTAGCAAAAGGGTATCATCAACGAAATGGTGTCGATTATGATGAAAATTTTTCACCCGTTGCCATGATTAAATCCATTCGGATTATGCTTGCTATTGCTGCATATTTCGATTACGAGATATGGCAGATGGACGTCAAAACCGCTTTCCTTAACGGAAACATTTTGGAGGATGTTTATATGCAACAGCCTGACGGTTTTGTCGTACCAAGACTTGTAAACAAGGTTTGAAAGTTAAATCGATCCATTTATGGATTGAAGCAAGCATCGCGTTCTTGGAACCAACGTTTTGATGAGATCATAAAAGAATATGATTTCGTTCAAAATGAGGATGATCCTTGTGTATATAAGAAGGTTAGTGGGAGCGCACTGACATTCATTGTCCTTTACGTTGATGATGTATTTCTTATTGGCAATGACATTCCCATGTTAACATCGGTGAAAGCTTGGCTTTCATTAAAATTCTCCATGAATGATCTGGGAGAAGCATCCTTTATTCTAGGAATAAAGATCTTCCGGGATAGATCTAGGAAGCTGCTTGGACTCTCCCAGAGCACGTACATTGACAAAGTATTGAAGAGATTCAACATGGATCAGTCCAAGAGGGGACTGTTTCCAGTGTCACATGACGTCACTCTTTCTAAGGACATGTGTCCTAAAACTCAAGATGAGGGAGACAACATGAGTCAGATACCGTTCACCTCGGCAGTCGAATCGATCATGTATGCCATGATATGTAAGTGACCTGATGTCTCATATGCTTTGAGCATGTGTAGTCGCTATCAGGCCGATCCAGGTGAAGGTCACTGGATGGCGGTTAAGAATATCCTTAAGTATCTTGGACGAACTAAGGATGCTTTCTTAATCTATGGAGATGGAGAACTTGAGGTAACTGGGTATACCGATGAAAGTTTCCAAACCGATAAAGACGACTGCAAGTCTCAATCCGGGTACATATTTTGTTTGAACAACGGAGCAGTAAGCTAGAAATCTTACAAGCAAGAGACTGTTGACGATTCAACAACAGAAGCGGAGTACATTGCTGCAGCAGAAGCAGCAAAAGAGGCAGTTTGGATGCGTAAATTCCTAATTGAATTAGGAGTAATTCTGTTAGCAGCTGAGCCCGTTCCATTGTATTGTGATAATAATGGGGCTATAGCGCAGGCTAAGGAACATCGGTCTCATGAACGATCCAAGCATGTTCTTCGATGTTTCCATCTGATTCTTGAGATCATACATCGTGGCGATGTGAAGATTGAGAAGGTCGCATCAGAGGACAACATTACAGATCCGCTGACGAAAGCTATTCCTCAGCAAAAGTTTGAGCGACATGTACATAGTTAAGGTGTTAGATGCTTGAGTGACTGGTTATAGGCCAAGTGGGAGATTTTTTGACAATTATGACCCATAGCGTCACTATTTGTAAAAGACATTGTGGTTTTTGTACAAATTAACTATGTGACAATGGAAATTGCATTTTATCATTTTGTAATTTGATTACTAAATATATAAATGATAAAAGTCCTTATGATTAGTTCCAGATTATTAGATATGAGACAATATCAATCCATAAAGGTTTAATAATTAAATATCCCTAGTCGTAGTATTATCGAGACTGGACATCGATAATGCAGAATAGACTAGTATTGCACTTATGCGTGTTATGGAAGCGTAACATCATAGTTTTCATATATTTAACTATTGGATACTTATGCAAGTGTGATAGGAGGTTGTGTTTACCGATGCTACGGAAATAGCTTCGCTCTGGATAGACCCCTCGGAATCCCATTGGTAGTATGACTATGTGTCTATGGGAATCCGAATCAGGGTAGGTGTATTTGGTCTTAACCGGAGATTTGCATCGCTAGTACTTGCGACAATCAATACGCTTTGGTTTTGGTCGTCCAGGACTTTAACAGGTTCTGTGTATGCCTCTTCTGGGTTTATTGAGAATCGTAGTGTATTGGGTGTGATGTCAAGACGGAAGTATCACTTCAGTCATATAGAGATGATGATCACGCAGGGATATAGAACTGGTACTCTAATTGGTTGCAACAATCGGGATAATATGATAAGGTCATGATTATCCGATTAAAGAGACTAGTTGCTTGTGATCCGATATATGCTTCGTATGAGACAGACACTATTCCAGCCCCAGGCCTTGCATGTGACATCGATACTAGATCGTAATAAGCAATACTATGTATACTACGCCTGACATAGATTATATATTCCTTTAAGAATATTTCTGGAGAATTGGGTAGGCACGGTGCTTTGCTAGAAGCCAACCATGTCTCGTAAATCGGTAAAAATGTAGTACTAGGTACGTACGTGTTCGGATAGTCCGACGACCGGATTTACTGCCAACATATCCAGGGATCTCATGGGTCGCTTCCCGAAGATTCATCGATGACGTATGATTCGAACATAATTAATCTAGGATTAATTACAGAGAGATTTTATCTATGATAAAATACTATTTGAAGAGAGAGAACAATTAATTTGAAATTAATCGATAAAATAATATATTCGATATATTAAACGAAATTAGATTTCGACGCGGAATTAAAATTGGATTTTAATTCGGGCAAATGAATTAATTTAGAATTAATTCGCGAGCGACGTGAATAGTAATTTTGCTAGGCATAATTATTTAATTAAATTTGATTTAATTACGTCGCAACGGAAAAATCTTTAATTCGGAATTAGCGAACCGGAACCCGGGACGTGTTGCGGGCCCACTCGGATTTTGAATCAAGTGGGGCCCACATGTCACATCACTTGTCACTTTAGTAAACTTTATGGTGATGGGTTTTGGTGGGTTAGTGAAGACTTGTTCAACACACAAAGTGATAAGATGATTGACTATATACCAACTTTGGTATATCATTATTTTAATTTTTGAAATTGAAATACAAGTTAACAAAATCACTTTACTTCATCTCTTTCATCATTCACGGTTTTGAACCAAGTTTTACTCTCTCCCAATTTTTCTTCTTTGGCCGAAACAAGGAGGAAGAAAAAGAAGATTTTGTTCCAAAATTTTCTAGTTGCTAGCACATTCAAAGAATCATATAAGGTGATAGGGAAACAATCCTAGAGCTTGGAATCCTTTCAAAGCTTGGAGCTTGTTCATCTACTTCAAAGAAAAGCTTGGAGACTTTTCAAAGGCAAAAACTTTTATGATCAACACCTCCAAAATCCAATCAAAGTGAGTATTATTCCATAAATTCTTCTTTGAGTATTCACATGTTTCATTGCTTAAATTGATCTTGGGACACTTTAGAAACCCAACAGCACCAACTACCCACACACACAGCCCACCCAAGCCATGTGCTTCTTGTGAGTGATTGGCTACCGCCAAAGCCACTTGTTCCCCATTTCTTTGAGAAATCAGCCTAAGGGGCTAACAAACCACCCCCACATGAACTAGGTGACGCCCTCGTTGCAACTGAGTCAAGATATGCCTGGACTACCCTTTCAAATTACCACAAAGTAGTATTCTATTCCCAAGTTGCATCTGCCTCAGCGCAACCTTTCCACTGAACCAAGAAATCCGTCCGCCGATTCTTCTTACTCTGCCCCATCACCCTTCTCAATTTGCTTGTCAAACAGTTTCCGAATTGTTGGCGAACTTAAACTTTTCTGAACCCGACTCTCATTTTTATCTTTATGGAACGACTTCAAGAAACTCATATGGAATGTATGATGCACTTTGATTCTATCCGGAAACTTAAATCGATAAGCTACTTGACCAACCCGTTTCACTACTTCAAATGGACCATCATATTTTCGGCACCAACCCATGATGCACTGTCTTGCTGTTGATTTTCTTCCAAATCTGAGGAGTCAATTTCAATAACACTCGGTCACCCACTTGAAATTCCAGCGGCCTCCTCATCTTGTCAGCATACTTTCTCATTCGGCGCATTGCCTTCTCAAGGCTATCCCTCGCCTTTTCCAGTAACTCATGCTTTTCTCGCGTAAATCTATACGCGGCAGGACACTTTCCCCCAGTGTGATGCTTGATCACCTCATGCGGGGTCAGCGGCTACTGCCCCAACACTATCTAAAAAAAACTCATCCCCGTTGATGAGCTTTTGTGCAAGTTATACGAGAACTGAGCCAGATCCAACAGCTCCACCCAATTCTTCTGATTTGCGGTCACATAATGCCTCAAATGTTCTTCCAACAACCCATTCACCCTTTCCGTCTGACCATCTGTCTGATGATGATTTACCGTAGAAAATTTCAAGTCTGACCCCATCAAGCCAAATAACTCAGTCCAGAACCGACCTGTGAACCGTGCATCTCTGTCACTCACTATATCTTTCGGCAGCCCAAAATGTTTCACTACATCTTTGAAAAATAGACGTCCAGTTTCCTCCACAAGGCACGCATGCGGCGCTGCCATGAACACATCATACTTGGAGAATCGATCCACTACCACCAGCACTGAACCATACCCTTGCACTATTGAAAATCCCCAAATGAAGTCCATAGAAACACTCTTCCATGATTGTTCCAAAATGGGCAGGGGTTGTAGCATCCCTGCCTCCTTCTTCTGCTCCGTTTTATCCAGTTGACACACTAGGCAAGATCTCACACAAGCCTCAATGTCATGTTCCACCCTCGACCAATACCAACTCCGAGCCAGCAAAACCAATGTTCTCTCAACACCTGGATGTCCCGCCCACTGAGCATCGTGTGTCTCTATCAACAACTCCCTCCTGAGGTTCCCGTAACTCAGGATAAATGGCCTTCCTCCCTTTGCATAGAGCATACCAGCATCTACCCAATACTTTCGGACCTGATCATCACCAAATTTCCCCACTAGTCGTTGATAAACATGATCCAATGGTGATACCTCTCTGATGCTATCAAGAAAATCACTCTCTAAAATCGAGATTGCCGCTAATGCCTCAATTACAGCCTTGCGACTAAGAGCATTCGTAACTTGGGTATGCGTCCCAGGTCGGTGCTCCCACTCAAAATCAAATTCAGCAAGCATCTCTTGCCACATCGCTTGCTTAAGACTCAACTTCTTTTGTGTATTGAAAAAGGTGTTGGCAACATAGTCCTTCACTACCCTGAAGTGCGAACCCAGTAAAAATTATCGCCAAGTGTTTAGGCAATGAACAACTGCCGTCATCTCATTCTCATGTGTTGAATACCTCTGCTCAGCATCCTTCAATTTTCTACTTTCAAAGGCAACCATATGTGAATTCTGCACCAATACACACCCAATGGCTCAATCAGAAGCATCAGTGTGCACCTCAAATGGTAACTCAAAGTCTGGCAATCGTAAAATAGGCTCCTCTACTACCGCCCCCTTCAAATCCTTAAATGTCTCCTAGCATTGCACACTCCACACATAATTCTGTTCCTTTTTCAGCAAATCAGTCAATGAAGCTACTCGTTTTGAATATCCCTTGATGAACTTACTGTAATAGTTAGCCAATCCCAAAATGACCGTAACTCAACAATTTTAGAAGGACTAGGCCAATCCTGAATGGCCTGGACTTTTCTCTCGTCCATGCGAACTTGCCATTGACTCACCCAATGACCCAAAACATCAATTCTTGTTGGGCAAATTCACATTTTTCCTTTTTAACATACAGTGCATGCTGCTTCGGTTTCTCCAACACCAATCTCAAATGATGCAAATGATCAGCAATGGTTTCACTATATATTACTATGTCATCCAGATATACAACCACAAAATGGTCCACAAACTCAAATAACACATCATTCATTAAATTGCAGTAAGTAGCTGGTGCATTAGTAAGTCCGAAAGGCATTACTAAAAACTCATATGATCCATACCTTGTCACACAAGTGGTCTTCCTCTCATCCCCTTCGGCAATCCGAACTTGCCAATATCCAGACCGTAAATCGAGCTTCCTGAAGTAGAACACCTTGGACTAACAATCAAATAAATCTGCTACAATGGAATTGGATACTTGTTCTTAATCATTACCTTTTTCAAAGCCCGATAATCCACACACATCCGCAAGGATCCATCTGTTGGGATGTATGCCCTAGAGCTACGTGTAATGTAAACGGCTTTATGTGTTTTGAAATAAAATGATGCATTATTCATTTATCAAAAGTGTTTGTTTAATATTCGCATATTATAAATTATCTTGAATACCCTAGATTACTTATGTACCTTCAGACTTAGTGTATGAGTGTCATACACAAGAGGATTTAAGTATGAAGTTTGTAATCTAAATAGTCCATAGAGAGCAAACAAAACATGTACTTTGTTTGTGGTTTATCTATAGCTGCGGTCTATTATATAATTGTATGGCGACCTTGATCCGAGATCGTCCATGTAGAGACATGAAAAAGGAGCCAACACCACCTTAGAGCGTGATTTGAAGACCAAGGGATGCCTTGGGTATTTTTGTACTAATTTGATTAGTATAGGAAAAATAAGAGCCCGGTCAATGCAAAATATTTTTATGTTATATGTTTGTTTAATTCGAATTGTTTGAATAACATGTCATATAGCTTAGGGTGCCTACTCATGCATTTTACATGCCATAACATGCATTGGATGCATAGTCATTATAGACATGAAATATGATTTTATGTGATTTAAAATGTTTAAATTAGATTGTGATATGCATGGAAAAATAATTAATTTGATTAATTAGTTTTATGATTTAAAATTTGAATTCTAATAAATTGGGCTTAATAAGTGCAAAATAAATTCCATTGGTATATAGGATGGAAACCCGGTCATAAATTTCATAGCCGAATCTGAATGGACGATAATATGGTCTGCACTAGGGATACAATTACACGTACCATTGGATTTTATAACAAACTAAGATTAATTAATAGTTTAATATTAATCTTGACCATTTTAGTATTCTAAAATTTTAAACCAATTAGTGTTCTAATATTTTAAGAGTTAAAATATAATAGGTCATTAATATCACTCTAATTAAATTAGTTTAATTGAGTAATATAATTAGTAGAGACTAATGGATAATTAGTGATATAAATTTTAGAGTTAAAATTGGTTAGGTCACTATGGTGAACTAGTGTAAATAAAAGTTATGATTTAGCCACCATAAAATTATTCACACTAGTTAAATTAAAATATTAGATATTTTATAATAGAAACCTTAATTTTAAAATAGTGAGTGGGAGAGGGATATACGACAATATATCCCGCGATCTCCATTGTTAGTCTGAAAATGTGAGATTCAAACGGTGCCTCGAGACGGCTTTGCTTTCATCTCCCTACGGATGGTGTCCATTTTGGGTCAATATCATGTTTGGATTCCAAGAGGATAGGGATTATAGATGTATCTTGTGAACTGACCTACCCTACGGCGGAACTTCACTCGTTAAGTCCAAGAATCCCGAAACGGCGGGTCACACTCACAAAGGAATAATTAACTGTTAATAAAATTCCTTGATCGAATGAAACAATAGTTGTTTAATATAGGAATAAGAGTTATTCCCGCATATGTTAATCGACTGAGATTGTCTCGATCTATCATGCAAGTACTTGAACTACCCTGCGTCCGCACATACTTGTGGGATGATAGATTTCGGTGGCATAGTAATTCTCTTAGGTTTCTAATTCGTTATTCATGGATTCATGCATCATGTTTAATTTTATGCCAAAATTATTTGATGATTTTAATATGCGATGAATGAATGTTAAATGCATGTTATTTTATTTTTCAGCCATGGTTTCTCCAATTATTTCCATACTCTCAAATGATAAAATAACGGGAGAAAATTATGTTAAGTGGAAAATTAACATGAACGCTATCCTGGTCTGTGAAGACCTAAAGTTTGTCCTGACAGAGGAGAGTCCTCCCGAGGTGGCCAGAAATGCTGGCAAAGCTGTGCGCGATACCTACTTGAAATGGGTCGCAGCTAATGAGAAAGCCCACTGCTACTTGCTAGAAGGGATTTCTGAGGTTCTTGCTGCAAAGCATGAACCTATGACTTCAGCGTCTCAGATGATGGAGTCATTGCAGGGCATGTTTGGGTAGCCTTCAGAGCGTCAACGTCATGAGGCCATGGTCTCAGCGATGACTGCTAGGATGAATGATATGACATCAGTCCGAGAGCACGTCTTGAGGATGATGACCTATCTCAACACTGCTGAAACCCATGGAGCTCGTATCGACGAGCGTAATCAGGTGAGTTTCCTGCAGTTTAAAAGCAACTATGTTATGAACAAGTTGACTTTTACTTTGACCCAACTGCTTAATGAGCTCACCCATTATGAGTCCATGCTTGTGGATCCTCGTAAGTCCGGTGCTAAGGCAAATGTTACCGAGTCTTCTAAATCTACAAAGATGAAGAAGAATAGCACTGGGAAGGCTAAGGCAAAGCCCATGAAGAAGAAGAACAAGAAAGGCTCCAAGGATGCCAAGCCCAAGGGAAAATATTTCCACTGCAACAAGAATAGGCATTGGAAAAGGAATTGTCCTAAATACCTTGCTGAGCTGAAGGAGAAAAAGGAAATAGGTAAATATGATTTACTCGTTATCGAATCTCTATTAGTGGATGATGATAAATCCGTCTGGATTGTTGACTTTGGAGCCACTAACCATGTTTGTTCTTCTTTGCAGCTACTTGACTCATGAAGGGACCTTACTGAAGGTGACTACACCATGAGGGTCGGGACAGGGGATGAAGATGTCGTTTCAGCAAGAGCAGTGGGAGTTTCTAGTTTAAATTTTACAAATAACAGTTATTTAAATTTGAACAATGTGTTATTCATTCCTGGTTTTCGCAGGAATTTGATTTTTATTTCTAAACTTTTGGATGATAGTTATTCAGATTCTTTTAATAGAAATTTAGTTATTATTGGTAGAAATAAATTAATCATATGCACAGAAAACTCAAAAAATAACTTGTATGTGTTAAGACCGTTAACACATAGGTCACTACTCAACGCTGAAATATTTAAGGTTGAGAAACCTAAAACTAAACGGCCAAAGATTTCTCATGATAACACTGTAAGTCTCTAAGACATGCCCGAGATCTACTAACATGATATGTATGTGCGAATAAATCAAAATAAGTTGCGGAAAAAACTTACTTTAATTGGTAGAAGTTCAAAAACTCTTCATGGATTTGTTGGATGTAATGGAAGCTCCAAGCTTTGTATTTGCATTCCAAACTCATGGATTGGTTTCCCTATCACCTCATTTGATTCCTTTGAGTACTAGCTCACTTGGTTTTGCAACAAAACTCAAGAAGAAGATGGGAGAAGTTCACGCCCACTGCAGTGAAGGGAAGAGAAAATTTGTGTGTTGCTGTGAATAGTAACCACACATAAGATTTCCAATATTCATTAGTTTAAATAGCTAAGTTGTGTGTTGGTTTTGGTTAGAGTAAAATACAAGTAAACCAAGCCTTTCACTTCAACCAACAACTTGCCAATACCAACTTCCATCATTAGTCTAACTTGATGATGTAAGTGAAGTGGGTCCTACCACTTATTAAATTCCAAATTTAATTCGGCTAATCCAACATGCAACTTCGCTTGGGCTCGGGTTCGTTTAATTCCGAATTAAACGAATTTGCCGTTGCAACATAATTAAATCCAATTTAATTAAATAATAATGCCTCGCAATATTATTACGCAAGTCGCTTATGAATTAATTCTAAATTAATTCGTTCGCTTGAATTAAATCCAATTTTAATTCCGCTTTGAAATCCAATTTCATTTAATATATCTAATATATTATTTTAGCCCAATTAAATAAATTAAATAGAAGAATCTAATTTAACTATTAAATTTATTTTACCGATTAATTCCAAATTAATCGCGTTCTCTCTTCTCGACGAATTTAATCCCAGATAAATTCTCGTCGTATTTAATCCCAGATTAATTCTTCTCTCTTTGATAATTAATTCCCAGATTAATTATTCCATGATTAATCCTAGATTAATTTTATTCAAATCAAATCTCATTGGTGAATCTTTGGGAAGTGACCCAAGAGATCCCTGGATATGTTGGTAGTAAATACGGTCATCGGACTATCCGAATACGTGCGTACCCGGTACCACGTTCTTACCGATTTATAAGACATGGTTGGCTTCTAGTAAAGCAACATGCCTACCCAATTCTCCAGAAATATTCTTTAAAGGAATATGTAATCTTTATCAGGCGTAGCATATATAGTATTGCGTATTACGATCCAGTATCGAATGTCACATGCTAGGCCTGGGGCTGGAATTGTGTCTTCCCCATACGAAGCATATATCGGATCACAAGTAACTAGTCTCTATAATCGGATAATCATGACCTTGTCATATTATACTGATAGCTGCAGCATACAAGAGTACCAGTTCCGTATCCTGCGTGATCATCATCTCCATATGACTGAAGTGATACTTCCATCTTGACATCACATCCAATACACTACGATTCTCAGTATACCCAGAAGAGGCGTATACAGAACCTGTTAAAGCCCTGGACGACCAAAACCAAAGTATACTGATTGTCGCAAGTATTAGCGATGCAAGTCTCAGGTTAAGACCAAATACACCTACCCTGATTCGGATTCCCATAGACACATAGTCATACTACCAATGGGATTCGGAAGGGTCTATCCAGAGTGAAACGTTTTCCGTACCATCGGTAAACAGAACCTCATATTACACTTGTATGAGTATCCAATACCCAAATATATGAGAACTATGCCGTTACGCTTCCATAACACGCACAAGTGTAATACTAGCCTATTCCGCATTATCGATGTCCAGTCTCGATAATACTATGACTAGGGATCTTTAATGATTAAACCTTAGTGGATTAATATTGTCTCATATCTTATTAATCTGGTACTAATCATATGGACTTTTATCATTTATGTATATCGGTAATCAAATTACAGATGATAAAAGAGCAATTTCCTTTGTCACATAGTTAATTTGTACAACAACGCCATGTTCTGTACAAATAGTGATGTTATGGGTCATAATTGTCCAACAATCTCCCACTTGGCCTATAGCCAATCACTCAAGTGTCCTACACCTGAACTATGTACGGGTCGCTCAAACTTCTGCTGAGAAACAACTTTCGTCAGCAGATTTGCAATGTTATCATCTGATGTATTTTATTCTATCATCACATCGCCACGATGTATGATATGACGAATCAGATGAAATAGTCGAAGTACATACTTGGATCATTGATGAGACCGTGGTTCCTTAGCTTGTGCTGTAGCCTAGCTCAGCTGCTAACAGAAATACACCTAATCCAATTAGGATTATATAGATCCAAAATGTTCTGCTTTTGTTATTTATTCGGCAACAGTATCTTGCTTGGAAGATTTCCAGCTCACTGTTCCGTTACTCAAACTAAATATGTACCCTTATTGCGACTTAAAGTCATTTTTATCGGTTTGGAAACTTGCATCGGTGAACCCAGTCACATCAAGTTCTCATTTCCCTATATTATCATAAAGCATCATTAGTTCGTCTAAGATACTCAAGGATGTTCTTTACATTAATCCAGTGACCATCACTTGGATTAGCCTGATTGTGACTCCATATGCTCAAACATATGAGACACCAGGTCACGTACATATTTTTCAATGTACGAGTTCTCGGAGAGTGCCAACAACTTTAGATCTAACCCAGTAGAGCCTTATTCCTAGAATAAAGGTTGCCTCTCCCAAGTATTTCATAGAGAATTTTAATGAAAGCCAAGCTTTCGTCGATTACATTATGGGAATGTTATTGCTTAAAATATAATATAATCAACTTATAGGACATTTATTGTCAGTGCGCTCCCACTAACCTTCTTATTTACACAAGAATCATATTCATTTTGAATGAAATCATATACCATTATGATCTCATCAAAACGTTGGTTCCAAGAACGCAATGCTTGCTTCAATCCATAAATATATTGATTTATCTTGCAAACCTTATTTGCATATTTGGGAACAACAAAATCGTTAGGGTGTTCAGCTGCCATATTTCATAAATGAAACATGCATCATTAGCAAGCATTATCCGAATGGATTTAATCATGGCAATGGGTAAAAGGTTTCATCGTAATCGATATTATGTTGATGATGATACCCTTTCTGTACAAGCCTAACTTTATACATTTGTATGTTGCCATCCATGTATGTCTTCCTTGAAGACTCATATAGTACCAATAGGCACAATGCCTTCTCGTACATCAACCAGTGTCCAAACTTGGTTGGTATACATGGAATCCATTTCGGAATTCATGGCACTTTGCCATAAAAGGAGTCGATACCTTGTATCACTTCCTCATACGTAGTCGGTTCGTCTTCCTCAATAAGATTCACATCTACATGAGGTGAGATCAGAAACCCATACCTCCAAGGTTGTTTTCTAACTCTCTCTGACCTACGCGGTTCTTGTGTATTCGAAGATTATTGGTACAGTTTCATCCCTGATGAACTGTTGGTGTTCCGTGAGGACTCAGTGCCTGGAACAGTATCACTCCGATTTTCATCGAGTTTTACTTTCCTCCCACTTACTACTGCATATAGCAATTCCTCTAAGGAAAACCGCATGGAGAGCAACAATTGAATTGTTCTCTTGTGAGTTGTATAAGTACTATACTTTGGTTTCCTTAGGATAACCAATTACAAATAGGCACTTATCCGGTTTGGGTTCTAGTTTGGCACCATCCAAACATATGCCCATCATTCCCAAATCTTCAGGAATGAGAAACCCGATTTCTTTCCTGTTCATATCTAATATGAAGTCTGTCTAACAGATTTTCATGGAACCTTATTCAAAATAAGTATTGCATTGTTTAATGCGTATCCCTAGAAGGAAATTGGTAGCTTAGAGTGACTCATCATTAACCTTACCATGTCCAACAAAGTTCGGTTTCTCCGTTCGGACACACCGTCAAATTGAGGTGTCCCGGGAGGAGTCCACTGTGAAAGAATACCATACTCTTTCTGTAATCGAGAAACTTATATGTTTAAGTATTATCCATCATGGTTCGACCGTAATGTTTTAATACTTAGCCGGTCTGTTTTTATACTTCGTGTCGAAACTTTAAAAGTTTCTGACTTGTGTTTTATAAGATACACATAATCGTAACGCGATGCCACATCCGTAAGGGTTACGAAGTATTCATATCCACCTCTAGTCTAGCTAGACATGGGCCCACTTACGTCACTATGAACGAGGGCTAACAGATCGGTGGCACTTGCACTTTTACCAAGTAAAAGGTGTTTTAGGCACTTTGCCTAATAAACTAGATTCGTAGACATCATTTGAATTAGGATCAAATATGTCCTAGTATCCACTCTTCGAAAGTGTGGATATACGAATCTTGTTAATGTGTCCCAGACAACAATGCCACTTTTAAGTCTCAACAGATTTATTCAGTTTGAGCTTTTGTTTGTCATATTATATGTTTGAGATTCATTTATATTCTAAATATAAATGCTATTATTCACATCTAATGTGCTTATCTCAATATCATCTTTATAAATAAAACACTTAGTGTTCTAGAATATAAAGGTATTCCCGCAACGGGTTAAACTAGATATAGAGATAATATTCATAGTCAAACTAGATACATTATAACAGTTTCCTAATTTAAGTATATGCCCAAAAAGCAGTTCCAAAACTTAGGTTCCTACGGCCATAATAGCGACTCTCGTCCCGTTTTCGATTCGTAGGTCCATCTCACTTGAAGTCAGTATCCTACTAATCAGCAGATCCCGCACATCAGTACATATATTTATGTACCACATCCAGTATCTAAAATCCAATTTTAAAACCAGCAGTGGACATGTTTATAACAAACATATCTGAAGCCGAAGCCTTGCCCCGCCTTCACTTCCTTCATGTCTGCCTTGTCCATACGACAGTCACGCTTCCACTGACCCCGTTTGCCACAGTTTAGGCAGACATCTGTGGATATGTCCTTTGTCTTCCCAGAAGACTGTGACGATTTAGCTTGGCCTTTTTCTTCACACCCCCAGAAGCCTTCGGCCAAGCCTTGGCCTTCTGGGATGTCGAAGTTAGATGCGCCTTGCGCTTCTTGCCCTTTTGTAAGCTCTGGCTCTGTCTCCTTGAGCATAGCCATTAACTCTATAAGAGTTTTCTATTGCAATTTGTACTTCTAAGATCTAAGAATAGATCTATGAAGATCCTTCAATTTCAATATCATAATATAAAGATCTAATCCTTAGTTCTGATGAAGAAATTAAGGAGTCATTGCGGCAAGCATAACGGATTGAGTACTAAAGTTATCATCACCATGAGTCTTCCAAAGCTCATGCTTGCTCAACTCCGGGCTTAGGCCCGAGAGGTCGCTCTATCAAATAGAATAACTTCTCATCTCCCAGGACTATCCTGAGATTCATTTTCCCATTCTAGAAAATTATGCCATTAAAGACATTTTCACCTAGGATTATGTTCTTTGACGCTAATATTTCCAGTTATCTTGATTGCTATAGTCCAACTAGCCAATCAACGATTTCGGGTACAATCTAATGTAATGATTACTATAGTCTAACTATATAATTAACTACAATTTGATTGGTTAAATTCAAATATATTGATTACTATAATCCAATTATATAATCAACTATAAATGAAGTAGTTTGAATACAATCCAACTGTTCAATTAAAACAATAATTGAATATTAGTCCAACTAATATATAAATTTTTTTTATGACGAAAAATGAAATGAGCGCGTATTGGCAAGTATCTAAACGAGATTGCAAATTTAATACTTGCCTCCCACTATTTTTCGGCGAGCCTCTAACCCTAAGTGGAGTACTCGGGAAACCTAGTTTCCTAGTGGGCTAGGATCCCGTTAAATAACACACAACCTTGACTTTGGCCAACAAGTTGTATGAAACTTAACTAGGTAGATCTCTAAGATCAATTGGATCTCATCCAATTCCTAGATCCAGTAGGTGGACCTCCAAGTCCGAAACATAAATCCAATATATGCCAATATATCCAATATATTCCCTAACCTTTTTCCTATGAATCAACTAAACCTTGGCTTTGGCTCAACAAGCTTAATGAAACAAGTTAAGCGTGACCCATTGACAGTGGGAAAGCTTCGTAATCGAGGTCGATGAATAAGAAATGACATTGACTTTGGTCAACAAATCACAACTTGCCCAAGACGTACGATATGGAACAAAGCTTTCGTGATTCAAACACATCCGCGATGAACAAAGGTCTTGAATTTGGCCAACAAACCAATGCCAATCTTGGATCTTGAGAGAGAATCACTCAATGGAAGGAAAAACGCTTAATATAAAATGAGGGTTTTTGTCGCGATTTGGCAACCAATTTATTATCTTTAATTAGGTCTCATCATACACCCTTAAGCATGCATTCTAAAAGCATAATAAGGCGCGAAATAAATAATAATGATATGCGAATGGATATACAACAAACTTGTTCCTAGAATAAATCTCTCACTTTGCTCTCTCCCGCTAGCACTATTCATACTTCTACCCAATTACATAATACTTCTAAAGAAACCTCATTTACATTGAGGGGAATAGGTGAGAAGAGAAATACAATGAGAAAATAGGTAATAGGCTGGACACGCAGGTCCAATTTAATAAATTCTAAATTTATTACAACAATTTCCAAAACTGCCCTCACCCTTCTAATATCCATCCGATATACATTATTCATACATACATCCAAGTATTCACACAAAACATGTTATCAATCAATCTAATCCAATTAGTTAATCTTTGATTAGTGACCATCCAATGTTCAAACAGCGATTTGATTTGCGCGAGTCCAACTCGTTTAAGAATAAATACTCAAAGTAAGTATTCTTGAATTATATCGAACTACAATTTTAAATCCAATTTAAATTATATTCAATACTAATTCATATTTAATTCCAAATTAAATAATTACACTTTCAATAGTGCCTTTTAGACTTGGATTCCAAATCCAATCTTAACGGGTCTTAAAGGCCCAATTAGTATCCAATACTATTCAATTAAAGTCCAATGGGCTTTCAATTAATTCTTAAGGCATGTTCTTTGGCAATTATGGGTCAAACCCAAGATGCCAAGGCCCAATTAGGAATCACCCTATGCCAAAAATCAATTTAGGTCCATTAGGCCCAATTAAAATTTTAAAGGCCCAACTTTCATATTTGGACTTTATGGAAATGGTTTTAGGCCCAATTGGATCCAACCAATTATCCTAAACCAAACTTGGCCCAACCAAGCCCATTAAGCCCAAATACAATAAATTAAATTAACTCAGTATTCCAAATTACAAATTAATTCAATTCTATTGTAATTACCATAATTAATTAATTAATCTAATGCTTCCAAAACACTAATTAATTCAATTAATCATGCCTAATTCCCAAATTCATGTCCAACACAAAATTGGGGCAAAATCAATCTTCAATAACATGCATCAAACTCACGGCAAAGGCATACAAAAATCATTCAATTTGATTTCAATCCAATTTAAATCAACATTCAATATTTCTATCATGCCAACAACACATCCAGTATGTCAAATTTCAAAAATCACCATGAGCTACACCTAGGGTACCATTCGGCAAAGCTAATGAAATTGGGGAAGCTTTATCCAATCAATTTTTTAACAATCCAATGATGCAAAACTCCAAGTTATCATCATCTAAGCTCAACCAAACATCCAATTTTACATTTTCATGCTCCAAGCAAAAATGCCCAAATATAAAGTTAAGAACCCTAGTTTCAAATCATGCTTAGTAATCGCTCTGATACCATTGTAAGTCTCTAAGACATGCCCGGGATCTACTAACATGATATGTATGTGCGAATAAATCAAAATAAGTTGCGGAAAAAACTTACTTTGATTGGTAGAAGTTCAAAAACTCTTCATGGATTTGTTGGATGTAATGGAAGCTCCAAGCTTTGTATTTGCATTCCAAACTCATGGATTGGTTTCCCTATCACCTCATTTGATTCCTTTGAGTGCTAGCTCACTTGGTTTTGCAACAAAACTCAAGAAGAAGATGGGAGAAGTTCACGCCCACTGCAGTGAAGGGAAGAGAGAATTTTTGTGTTGCTGTGAATAGTAACCACAAACAAGATTTCCAAAATTCATTAGTTTAAATAGCTAAGTTGTGTGTTGGTTTTGGTTAGAGTAAAATACAAGTAAACCAAGCCTTTCACTTCAACCAACAACTTGCCAATACCAACTTCCATCATTAGTCTAACTTGATGATGTAAGTGAAGTGGGTCCTACCACTTATTAAATTCCAAATTTAATTCGGCTAATCCAACACGCAACTTCGCTTGGTCTAGGGTTCGTTTAATTCCGAATTAAACGAATTTGCCGTTGCGACATAATTAAATCCAATTTAATTAAATAATAATGCCTCACAATATTATTACGCAAGTCGCTTATGAATTAATTCGTTCGCTTGAATTAAATCCAATTTTAATTCTGCTTTTGAAATCCAATTTCATTTAATATATCTAATATATTATTTTAGCCCAATTAAATAAATTAAATAGAAAAATCTAATTTAACTATTAAATTTATTTTACCGATTAATTCCAAATTAATCGCGTTCTCTCTTCTCGACGAATTAAATCCCAGATAAATTCTCGACGCAATTAATCCCAGATTAATTCTTTTCTCTTTGATAATTAATTCCCATATTAATTATTGCCATGATTAATCCAGATTAATTTTATTCGAATCAAATCTCATTGGTGAATCTTTGGGAAGCGACCCAAGAGATCCCTGGATATGTTGGTAGTAAATACGGTCATCGGACTATCGGAATATGTGCGTACCCGGTACCACGTTCTTACCGATTTACAAGACATGGTTGGCTTCTAGCAAAGTACCGTGCCTATCCAATTCTCCAAAAAAATTCTTTAAAGGAATATGTAATCTTTATCAGGCGTAGCATACGTAGTATTGCGTATTACGATCCAGTATCGAATGTCACATGCTAGGCCTGAGGCTGGAATTGTGTATGCCCCGTACGAAGCATATATCGAATCATAAGTAACTAGTCACTATAATCGGATAATCATGACCTTGTCATAATATCCCGATAGCTGCAGCATACAAGAGTACCAATTCTGTTTCCTGCGTGATCATCATCTTCATATGACTGAAGTGATATTTCCATCTTGACATCACATCCAATACACTACGATTCTCAGTATACCCAGAAGAGGTGTACACAGAACCTGTTAAATCCCCAGACGACCAAAACTAAAGTATGCTGATTGTCGCAAGTATTAGCGATGCAAGTCTCAGGTTAAGACCAAATACACCTACCCTGATTCGGATTCCCATAGACATATAGTCATACTACCAATGGGATTCCGAAGGGTCTATCTAGAGCGAAACTGTTTCCGTACCATCGTTAAACAGAACCTCCTATTACACTTGTATGAGTATCCAATACCCAAATATATGAGAACTATGTCGTTACGCTTCCATAACATGCACAAGTGTAATACTAGCCTATTCCGCATTATCGATGTCCAGTCTCGATAATACTACGACTAATGATATTTAATGATTAAACCTTAGTGGATTAATATTGTCTCATATCTTATTAATTTGGTACTAATCATATGGACTTTTATCATTTATGTATATCGGTAATCCAATTACAGATGATTAAAGAGCAATTTCCTTTGTCACATAGTTAATTTGTACAACAACGCCATGTTCTGTACAAATAATGATGCTATGGGTCATAATTGTCCAACAGACACATATCTATGGCATCTTAGACTTGGTCATATCAACCTTGACTGGATAGACAGATTGATAAAGAACGGAGCCTTAAATTAGTTAAAGCTTGAAACTTTACCAGTCTGCGAATCATGTTTAGAAGGAAAAATGACCAAGAGACCTTTTACTGGAAAAGGTATAAGTGCCAGTCAACCACTTGAGCTAATACATTCGGACGTTTGCAGACTAATGAATGTAAGAGCCCGAGGTGGTTATGAATACTTTGTCACATTCATTGAAGATTATTCTAGATATGTGTATGTTTACCTAATGTAGCACAAGTCAGATACTTTTGGAAAGTTCAAAGAGTATCGTGCTGAGGTTGAGAACCAGTTAGGTAAAACAATCAAAACTCTACGATCAGATAGTGGATGAGAATAGCTTGACAGAGATTTCGAGGAATTCTTAGTTGAGCATGTGATAGTATCCCAACTCACAGCACCTGGAACACCACAATAAAATGGTGTTGCACGGAGAGGAGAAATCGGACCCTACTAGACATGATGAGATCTATGTTTAGTTATAGCTCAATATCTACTTCGTTCTGAGGATATGCACTGCAAAAACTGCAATGCATATCCTTAATGTAGTTCCATCATCTAAGTCTATTCCTAAGACTCCCTTAGAGTTGTGGAATGGTCGTAAAACTAGTTACGACATTTCCGCATATGGGGTGTCCAACAAATGTTCTGAAGAATAAAACTACAAAGTTGGAGCCACGTTCTCAAGTGTGCCTATTTGTAGGCTATCCTAAGAAGACTCGGGGTGGATTCTTCTATAGTTCTGATGATAACGAAGTGTTTGTATCGACAAACGCTATGTTTCTAGAAGATGATTATATAAGGGAGTTCAAACCTCGAAGTAAAGTGTTACTCGTGGAGTTACTTGCTGGTTCGACCAGCACACTATCATCAACGATAGTTGATAAATACATAGCACCTTTGACATTTGAACGTCAGATGCAAGCTCATCAGAATGATCTACTACCTAGACGTAGTGGGAGGGTTGTACGACAACCTGATCGCTATCTTGGAGTTGGAGAGGAACAAGTTGTCACATCTAGTGATGGTATAGATGATCCATTGACCTATAATAGTGCAATGGATGTTTCTGATAAAGAGGAATGGCTCAAAGCGGTGAACCTAGCGATGTAGTCTATGTACTCCAACTCAGTCTGGGAACTTGTAGACCAACCTGATGGGGGTGAAACCCATAGGTTGCAAGTGGATCTACAGGAGGAGGAATGGAGCAGATGGGAAGGTACAGACCTTCAAGGCTAGGCTAGTGGCCAAGGGTTATACCCAGAAAGAGGGAGTTGACTATGAGGAAACTTTTGTTGGAAATGGTGATCGAACACCATTCACTTTTTGTATGAATATTTATTATTTATGTAATGTAATGTTTTCTTTATCATGATTATTTATTTACTTGTATGGTAATTTCTTACTATTATTTATATATTGTAAATCTAAGTGTTAGATTACTCTAAAAGTTAGAGATTTCGAGTTTCACTCGGAACCTTATATGAAATTAGTAAAGACCCGAGAGTTACAATATATGGTGATATAGTTGCAAGATTTCAAATGGTGTTGAGAAATATCACACATTCTCTCGAATATAAATTAATACTGGTCTAGATATATTGACATGGGTCGGACATTATATTGGTAAGACTAATGCATTGTCTATATATGTAATGGACATATGGTTTGTCTCAACAGACTATGAGCTTAGCGGAAGTTCATATAGAAATACGGATATTCATTAGTGGAATGAATATCGAACAAACTTATAGAATACGACTAATAGATATTCCATAAAACTGTCAATAGTTATCTTTTCGAGTTGAGTAGTTATTGTGGTCCTTTGACTTGAGACACCACAGTGATCTTGTGAGTGATCCTCTATGTCTGATACCATGCATGTCAGAAAAACCATTTATGGTCTGACCTCTGGATGACTGTTAGGTATAGACCGATGCTCACGAAGATCGGTGTGTGTTAATATGAGGATTCGTCAGTTCATACGGTTGGATTATGTTTCCAGAATTTTCAGAGTATATTCCGGAAATCTTTCGGCCGAAAGTTCGTTAAAGAAATTATTTCTTTAACATTATAAATAATATTGAAAAAAAGTTTTGCATATATTATTTATAAATGGAATATAATTATGAAAATTTATTATATTGAGTAGATAAGGTTTTGACAAGTAAAACTATAATCTTACAATAGGAGACCATAATGACGAAAGAACTATACATTAACGTTTTAACCTCTCAACTTGTATGGTTCAGCGTGTCGTGTTGTTTTTAGCCATGATTTGTAGGTGGGCATGGCTTCATGAATATGTATACAAGTATATGAGATATATATGTATATATATAAGTAACAACCGTACGTGAGCCTAGAGAGTTCCACTATATTAAGTTTACTCGTTGAGCACTAGGGCGACTTTCGTCAAATGTTGACAAAGTATTTTGGGTTTAAGGATTAAATTGTTTGATCTGATAATTCATGAGATGAATTAATTTAATTGAATTAATTAATTCTATATCAAGAGTTGATATAAGTTCATTGTATAATAGATGTAAATTTGATTTACATCAAATTAGTAATTAATTAGTGAATTAATTTAATTGTTAAATTAATATACAAACTTAATTACTTAGTTTATACAAATAAATGTATTAATTATTTAAGGTAATTATAGTTAATGTAATTGAATGTTTTAGTTAAAGTAACTAAAATCATTTAATTGTATTTTAGTTACCTTGGTTGGTGTGAATTATTTTTTAACCTTGGTTAAGTTAATTTTTTGAATCTTGTGGTGTAGAGAAAAATTGCTCTTATACCATGGTTTAAAATTAATGGCTTGGTTTTGTTTAAAACAGAAAGAAAAAGGACTCCCCTTTTTGAAAAAGCTACTGCCGAACCAAAAGAAAAGAACAACACCCCCTTTTTTGCTAAGCCACTGCTGAGCAAGAGAAATGAAATGAAATGAATTTATTTTTGATTTTTGCTCTCAAAATTCAAGCCAAAATCTCACCAAAGATTACCCAACTAATTATCAAGGGCATGGAATTAATCCTTAAGAGTTAAGGATCAATTTGTATGCTTGAGATGTAAATTTTTCTAGGGTTTAAGAGTTAAATCTTAGGGAAATTTTTATTGCCATTCTTGAGTGATCAAATCACCTTTTGGTCACCAAGATTTGTTCATCAAGAAACTTGATTTGGTGGAAGTAGAAGAAGATCAAAGTGCTTGGTGGATTTTGGGATTGGATGCAAAGCTTCACAAATTGGCAAGGATTAAAAGCAATTGTAGGTAAATTTATTTTATAAATTTATTGATTGGGTTGTTGTTGTTGGAAAAATTTATTATGGAATTGTTGGATAATTGTAAGCATGTATGTTATCCCCAACTGGGAATTTTTAAGCATTAAAGTGTATGGAAAACTAATGTATGGTTGATATATTGATTTTTGATGCTTGGATTAATTTATTAAGTGTTGATAAATTTATTAAAGTGTGTAGAATATTTATTTAAGCTTATGGAAATTATATTGATGCATAACAAATTAAGAAATTACCATACAAGTAAATAAATAATCATGATAAAGAAAACATTACATTGCATAAATAATAAATATTCATACAAAAAGTGAATCGTGCTCGATCACCATTTCCAACACTCCCACTTGATCTAGTGCCATTCACGATGGTATCTAATACCCATAGACTCCACGTGTTTCTCAAACAACTTGGGAGTTAAGGCTTTAGTCAGTGGATCCGCTACATTTTCTTCAGTTCGTACTTTACAAACTATAATGTCACCTCTAGCCAAAATTTCTCTATTATGTGATACTTTCGTTCCACATGCTTAGATTTCTGATGAGCGCGAGGTTCCTTGGCTTTAGCTATAACACCATTGTTGTCAAAGAATAATGAAATAGGATATACTATAGATGCGACTACTCCAAGCTCCGCAACAAACTTTTTGATCCAGACAGCTTCCTTTGTGGCTTTTGAAGCAGCAATGTATTATGCCTCGGTGGTGGAATCAGCAGTCGAACCCTACTTAGTGCTCTTCCAACCAATGGCACCACCATTGAGAGAAAACAGAAACCCATATGTAAACTTTCTATCATCTGGATTAGATTGAAAATTTGAATCCGTGTAACCTCTCAATTGTAAGTCATTTTTCTCCATAAATGAGAAACTTATCCTTTGTACCCTTAAGGTATTTCAGGATATGTTTCACAGCCATCCAATGTTCCTGACCCGGATCAGACTGATAACGACTTGTAACACTTACAGCCATGCTGATATCAGGTCTAGTACATAACATGGCATACATTATGCTACCAACAACAGAAGCATAAGGCTGGCTAACCATTTTAGCCCTTTCATCATCTGTCATAGGACACATTTTCTTAGACAGATGAATACCATATTTAAAAGGTACATTAACTGTCTTACAGTCAACAAAATTATACCTTTCTATGATCAAATCAATGTACTTGGACTGAAAGAGTCCTATCAACCTCCTTGCTCTATCTCTATAAAGTTTTATACCTAGTATATAAGAGGCATCTCTCAAATCCTCATGGAGAAATTATTACTTAGATAGGCTTTGACAGATTGTAACATACCTATATCGTTTCCGATAATAAGTATATCATCAACATAAAGCACTAAGAAGACTACCATGCTCCCCTAGCCTTTTTATAGACACATGATTCCTTTCATTTTTAAAGAGAAAACAGAATCCTATGTAAACTTTCTATCCATTGGATTAGATTGAAAATCTGAATCCGTGTAATTGTCTCAATTGTAATTCATTTTTCTCCATAAATGAGAAACTTATCCTTTGTACCCTTAAGGTATTCAGGATATGTTTCACAGCATCCAATTTTCCTGACCGGATCAGACTGATAACGACTTGTAAAAACTTACAGCCATGCTGATATCAGGTCTAGTACATAACAATGGCATACATTATGCTAAACCAACAACGGAAGCATCAGGCTGGCTAACCATTTTAGCCCTTTCACAATCTGTCATAGGACAATTTTTCTAGACAGATGAATACCATATTTAAAAGGTACTTAAACTGTCTTACAGTCAACAAAAATTGTACTTTCTATGATCAAATCAATGTACTTGACTGAGAGAGTCCTATCAACCTCCTTGATCTATCTCTATAAGTTTTATACCTAGTATATAAGAGGCATCTCTCAAACCTTCATGGAGAAATTCTTACTTAGATAGGCTTTGACAGATTGTAACATACCTATATCGTTTCCGATAATAAGTATATCATCAACACAAAGCACTAAGAAGACTACCATGGTCCCCTAGCCTTTTTATAGACACATGATTCCTCTTCATTTTTAATGAAACCAGACGATCTGATCACATCGTCAAAATGAAGATTCCAACTACGGAAAGCTTGTTTAAGTCCATAAATAGACTTTTTAAGCTTACATACCAGATTGGCATCTTTGGCGAATGTGAATCCCTCAGGTTGTTCCATATGGATATCTTCCTCAAGATTTCCATTCAGAAAAGTCGTTTTCACATCCATCTGTCAAATTTCATAATCATAATGTGCGGTAATAGCTAATAAAATCCTGATTGACTTAAACATGGCTACAAGATAAAAGGTTTCCTTATAATCAATACCAAATTTATGAGTATATCATTTTGCTACTATTCGGGCCTTAAAGGTTTCAACCTTTCCATTAGGTCCCCGCTTCCTCTTGTAAATCCATTTACAACCGATAGGAACAATTCCGTCGGAAGCGGAACCAAGTCACAGACTTGATTATCATGCATAGGCAATCTCGGATTTCATAGCTTCCAGCTATTTCTCCGCATCGATGTCTAACATCGCCTCTCTGTAGGTCAAAGAATCATTTTCTTCGATTAAGAAAACATCGAGGGCATCATCAGATGTCGTCTTGTGCCTAACAGGGGGTCTCGATATCCTCTGTGACCTACGAGGTGGTTATGTCAAAGTATTTCATCTTCCTGACCTTTTCGTTCTATCGTCGATTCAATGTTACTTTGATTGACTTCATCAAGATCAATCATTCTATGATCTACACTTTCTAACACAAATTATTTTTCTAAGAAAGTTGTATTTCGAGCAACGAACACATTTCGGTTCTCGGGATCATAGAACTGATATCCATGGAATTTTTAGGATATCCAATGAATCGATACTTGTACCCTATAGGTGAAATTTTATCCTGATGTGCAACTCTTACATAAGCAGGACACCTCAAATCTTAACATACTTAAGACTCGGTTTCCTTCCAGTCTATAACTCATACGGAGTGGTTGGAACGGCTTTCGATGGAACTTTGTCAGAAGATGAGCGACAGCGTCTAGAGCATGGCCCACAAGTATATAGGTAGATCAGTAAAACTCATCATCGATCGAACAATTCTAATAAAGTTCGATTCCTCCTCTCCGAAACACCATTGTGTTGACTAGTGCCTGAAGGAACGTACTGAGCGAGAATCCCATTCTCTTTTAAATAACTCAAGAACTCACTGCTCATGTACTCACCGCCCCGATATGATCGAAGGCATTTCAAGAGTTTTCCGGTTTGTTTCTCTACTTCAAATCGGTATTCTTTGAACTTTTCAAAAGTTTCCGATTTGTGTTTCATAAGAAACACATAACCATATCGTTACAAATCATCGATAAAAGTTATAAAGTATTGAAACCCACCCATGGCAGCATGATTTATTGGACCACATACATCAGAATGCACAAGTTCCAATAAATCATTAGCACGGTGTCCAACACCACTAAATGAAGATTTGGTCATTTTACCTTGAATACAATATTCACAAACTGGTAAAGGTTCTATGGTTAGATCCAATATCAAACCATCATTAATTAGTTTGGTTAGGCGTTTTATGACTATATGACCTAATCTCATATGCCACAGTTCTGTGCTATTTACTTCGTCCAATCTTTTCCTTTTAGATTTCTCCATATTAAAGACATCACGACTTTTTGTTAGAATGTAATGACCATCAACCGCGGGACATGAAACAAGAAAACATTCATATTATCATATAAATCCAAAAGACCATCTTTAATATTTATATGAAATCCTTCGCTGTCAAGTACATGAAGTGAGATGATTTGTCGTATCATAGACGTCACAAAATAACAGTTATTAAGTTTAATATTACATTCATCAGAGAGTTTCAAAAACAAAATTCCTACTGCTTCTACTTGTAGAGAATCTCCATTCACTACTCGCAGCTAGATCTCTCCCAGCTTTAATCTTCTAGTTTCCCTAAGATCCTGCAACAAATTGCAAATATGAGAGGGACAAGCGGTGTCTAACACCCAAGTCGAACTAGAATCAAAAGAAAGTGTAATGTCAATAATAGGAAAACAAATACCTGAGGTTGCTTTCTTCAAAGAATCTAAATACTTTGGACAATTGCGTTTCCAGTGTCCAAGTATGCCGCATTGGAAACATTTTCCTTTTGCAACACCCGTCTTCACCTTTGGCTTAGAAACCCCTACAGAAGCAACCTAAGGACCTTTACCTGCAACTTTCTTTTTCTTTTTCTGTTTCTTCCCAACTGGCTTTTGAGAAGCCCGAGAAGGTCCAGAAGAAGAAGCACCAGTGACCATGAATGCAGAACTATTCTTATTCATGTCATCTTGAGCCGTCAGCAACATATTATGCAACTCAAAATAGGTGGGAAGCATCTTATGCATGTTAAAGTTAACAGTAAAGTCCTTGAAAGACTTAGAAAGAGATGCGAGAATCACACTATTCCCGAGGCGGTTGTAAATAGGAATATCCATCCTTTCAAGCTCTTCGATACAATCTATTAGCTTCAACACATGTGGGCTAACAGGTTCTCCCTATGGGAGGGAAGTATGAAAAAGCTCGACAGCCACCTTATGCATCTCTACCTATGGTCGATCTTTGAATAGTTCCTTCATATGCAACAAGATGGATCCGGAATCAGGCATCATCATATACTTCCTCTGTAGTTCCGGCACCATATATCCCAAGATATATGACCGAACTTTCCGATCATCACTCTTCCATCTTTTAAACGTCTCACGTTCTTCATCTAAAGCATCATCTGAAACCATTGCGGGCATTGGGGGATCTAGAACATATTCAAGTTGCTCCGCTTGACAGAGAATTCGGAGATTCATGAGCCAAACATTATAATTAACAGCACCATGGAGCCTATGCGTATCAAGTATACGCGAAAGCGGGTTCGAAACAGACATCCTGTCTACACAAGATAAAATAAAAGTAAACGGATAATAATATTATTTAAATACCATGATAAAAACACTAAATAGAGTATGGAATTACCTTTTCTGTAAAGTGCCCTCGCATTGTCTTACATATTCTTTATAATCTCTACAAACAAGAATACGAAAATTTAACTCTTAAATCTCACAATGAGAAGTAGATCCTTCTTGACATTTACAAAAGTCTCACGCTTTAGCAATATTGACCATTGTAAATTCGAGAGGTAGACAACTATTGTCAATTGCATCTCATGCAACTCTTACATTCGGTCCTAAATCGAATCTTATCCTCACGTTTTAGCAATATTGGATAATTCAATTTTTAGATCAACTTGTCTATCGTCAAAAGTATGATACTAATATTATCCTCACTCTTTAGAAATATTGGATAATACTTTCTCTTAAATTTGACTCATCTCATGTTTAACCGGATTAGAACAAAACATTATAACCAATCCCTCACGCTTTAGCAATATTGGGAATAATCATAATGGTATAACTAACACCGTATAGACAAGTCAGACCATGTCATATTTTTATACAAAAGTAATGACACTAAGATCTAGTGTAGAGATTTTACATGCTCAAACACATACAAATATTTAAATGTATGCATGTACAAAAAAATGCCTAAACATATAATCAACAATTACATGTATGTATGGGCATTTTATACAACATGAACAATTATTAGCATGTATATCTCTGATACCACTTTTGTTAGGAGGAACGGATATGCCGAGGAGCAGCGGAACGCGCACGGGATCAAATCCCGAGCAATATTTTTTTTCAGCAATACCCTAAAAGTGTATTAAAATATTTATTTCCATAAACTTAAAATTATTCCAATGCATCAATATAATTAATATATGATGATATATGTTTTTTAGTGCATTGGAATAATTTTAAGTTTATGGAAATAAATATTTTAATACACTTTTAGGGTATTGCCAAAAACAAAATATTTCTTGGGATTTGATCCCTTGCTCGTTCTGCTGCACCTCGGCATATTCGTTCCTCCTAACAACTTTCTTGCCAATAGCCATGCTCAAATCCATCTGTACTCTTCTATCCATTACCACATATTATTACTATTAAATTTGGCAAATGGATGTCAAGACTGCATTCTTGAATGGAAATCCTGATGAGAGTATCTATATGATGAAACCAGAGGGGTTTATAGCCCAAGGTCAAGAGCAAAAGGTTTTCGAGCTGCAAAGGTCCATTTATGGACTTAAGCAGACATCTCGATCTTGGAATATAAGATTTGATACCACGATCAGGTCTTATGATTTTGAGCAGAATATTGATGAGCTTTGTGTATACAAGCGCGTCATTGACGGGAATGTGGTTTTTTTGTTTTATACGTGAATGATATTTTAATCATTGGGAGTGATGTAAAGATATTATCGAACGTGAAAACCTAGCTAGCTAACCAATTCCAAATGAAAGATTTGGGAGAGGCCAGTTATGTTCTTGGGATTCAGATACTTCGGGATCGCAAGAAATGACTGTTAGCTATGTCTCATGCATCCTATATCGACAAGATCCTTGTGCTATTTGGGATGCAGAATTCCAAGAAAGGCAATCTACCTTATCGACATGGAATTCATTTGTCAAAGGAACAGTCTCCTAAGACACCTCAAGATGTTGAGGAAATGAGACATATCTCATATACCTCAGTAGTTGGTAGTCTCATTTATGCTATATTATGCAAGATACCAGACATTTATTTTACAGTGGGAGTAGTCAATAGGATTCAGTCGAACCCAGGATTGGATTATTGGGTGGTTGTGAAACACATTCTCAAGTATCTTAAGAGAACGAGAGATTATATGCTTGTGTATTCTGGTGAGGATATGATCCTAAGGGGATATACAAACTCTGATTTTCAGACAAATGTGGATTCTATGAAATCAACATCTTGATCAATGTTTACCCTAGGTGGTGGGACTATAGTCTGGTAGAGTATAAAGTAATCTTGCATTGTTGACTCTACAATGGAGGCTGAATATGTAGCAGCTTGTGAAGCAGCTAAGGAAGCAGTATGCTCCGTAAATTCTTGGGAGATCTAGAAGTTGTTCCAGATATGGATAGACCACTCACACTTTATTGGGATAATAATGGTAAAGTGGAAAACTCCAAAGAACCAAGAAGCCACAAGAGAGGAAAACATATATAGAGGAAATATCATCTCATCAGGGAGATAGTGTAGAGAGGAGACGTTATCGTCACAAAGATTGCATCCGCAGAGAACCTGGCTGATCCGTTTACAAAGACCTTGTCGGCTAAAGTGTTTGAAGGTCACCTAGATGGTTTAGGATTACGTGACATGTCCCATTTGCTATAGTGCAAGTGGGAGATTGTTGGGATGTATGCCATAGAGCTACGTGTAATGTAAACGGCTTTATGTGTTTTGAAATAAAATGATACATTATTCATTTATCAAAAGTGTTTGTTTAATATTCGTATATTATAAATTCTCTTGAATACCCTAGATTACTTATGTACCTTCAGATTTAGTGTATGATTGTCATACACAAGAGGATTTAAGTCTGAAGTTAGTAATCTTAAATAGTCCATAGAGAGCAAACAAAGTGGGTACTTTGTTTGTGGTTTATCTATAGTTGCGGTCCATTCTATAATTGTATGTCGACCTTGATCCAGGATCTTCCATGTAGAGACATGAGAATGGAGGCACCTTGTATGATATGATCATATTGGACTGGACCTAGATGGAAATGACATTCTTTTAATATCCGTTAAACAAAGAAAGTTATTTCGATCTACTAGATGGTCATATATGGATTGATCTTAATCCTGAGTGTACTACGAATTCCTGCATGGCAGGCTATGTCCTTTGATTTACAAAGGTGAGGTTGGTGTAGCAGTCCCGACCAATAGCTACGTACTTTGGAGGCATGGTCTGTTGTGTAGCTGTGAACGTTTTATATAGATATGGAGTTCACCCCTTCTTGCGAGAAGTAGAGGAGTATCTTTCTTAAGGGTTGATTCGATACTTGAATGGTTAGAGTGCTCAAGTCTTTCTATTACGAATAGAAAGATTAAAATTCATAATGGTTATGAATAAATCGTTCATTAGAGAATCAATGATACTTAAGGTAAAAATAATTAGAGGGGCATAACAAACATTATGATCTGACTCTAATTACGAGATACTCGTGAATGGTTAATCTATATGTAGTGACTATATCGATGGACATCGACTTGGTTTGGTTTAATATATCATCTGCGGCAACGAGAGTGCAACTTCGGGTTTTTAGTGGAATAACCCGGAGTTAATAATTCAGAATATTTAATTAAGAGCTTAATTAATATTTCGAGATTATTGGAGCTCGAAATCGTAGGTCCATTTGGTCCCTATGCTAGCTCGATATACTATAACGGATTTAGTATAATTGGATAGTCTAATTATATACTCACATATGTATAAATATTATTAATATGATTAATAATATTGATATGTCACACTTGATAATACATATTAAAAAGTTAGTATATAGTTTTAATAATTATTTGATGATTATTAATTGTATATTATTAAATTATATTATTTATATAATTCAATAAATATAGTTTTGTTTTTTGATTTTCCAAAAATAGTTTTTGGAAGGATTTTTAATGGTTTTAGTATTTTCACTTTATGAAAGGCAATTAAATTTTTTATTTTTTGTAACATATCCTTTATTATAGTAATAAAGGTGGATGTTACAAAATTAAAGAAAAAAGGCCATATGGCCGAATATTACCATTGTGGGGAGGCTATGGTTTTGTTTTATTTTTGTAAAATTAAAACCCTAAATATAAAAAGGAAAATATGATTTTTCTTTTGGAGACTCTCTCATTCTAAACCTAGTCTCCATCTTCTTCTTCTCCAAATCCTCTCAATTGTTGAGAAAAGAAAAAGAAAAACATAAGAAAAACGAAAATAAAAAGAACAATATTGTTGTGTGACTTTATCTCTAAACGTTTAGGGATTGATTTTGTGAGTCTTTCCCACACATGTTTTTGTTGGTAACGAGATATAGTTCGGAAGACTTTGTGGTGTCGAACAAATCATCCTCTTCATCTCCTTCTTATTGTACACGGTAGTGAGCATTGTTTTTTGCTCATTACCGCCCCTTTCTTGGTGAAATGGAACTCGGTTTGGTTTCGTTTTAATTCAGAATTTTTGGGGAATATTTCGTGATGTTTTGGGGCTGTGTTGGGGCTATTTTCAAGTGAAAAATCAAAACCAAAACACAGCCGCTGTCCATGTATTTTAGGGGGCTATTTCTGCAGTGCGTTGGGCGCGAATCGAGTCCAAAACAGTCCAATTTTTGTCTGGCTGTTCTGGGCTATTTGGGGACTGTTATGGGGCTGTTTCAGGGTTGGAATTTTGTCTAAAACTGAAGCAAAATTTTAGTGGTGGTGGCAGTAGCATTCGACATTCAAATGAGAAGGGTAGAAAATTTTTTCAAGTTCGATCCGTGTGCCTAAGACATTTCCGCTATGCAAGGAAAATGTTTCCTAAACCATCTTGCCTTTTTTGGAATAGGACATGTGCACCATATGGAGCTTTAGAGGGCTGAATCATTCTGACATCAAGCAACTCTCCCAATTGCTTGCGCAATTCAACTAGTTCTGGAGGACTCATCCAGTAAGGTACTTGGGCAGGCGGTCGAGTACCATGGACCAATTCTATCTTGTGGTCAGTAGGTCTTCAAGGCGGAAGGGACTTTGGCAACTCCGGAGGAATTACATCCTTGTATACCATCAATAGTTCCGCAACCATATCAAACACCTCCACTGTCTTTCCACTTTGACTTCTATGAGTGTAGAAAGTATGTTTCGTCCCCGCGCTTCAACCCATTCTCAATCTGTAAGGCTGACACAAACTCATGTTGTCCCTCAGCCCGTTTACTCCCGCATATTTTGCCAACTGCAGGGACAAAACATGGTTGATCCTCATCACCAATCAGAAGACTTGCCAAGTAACGTATCATCACAACCTTAGCCTGGATGAAAAATTGATTCCCCAAAATCAACTCGAAGTCATCCAAAGGTACTGCCATCAACGTGCATGACCCATGCCACTGGCCAAGTTGTATCATCATGCCCGTAACTGTGCCTTGAACTTGCTTTGCTGTCGAATTGACAGACTTAATTCTACTCCCCGATTTAGTCAATTCGAGGCCAAATTTCTCGGCAACTCCCACCGCAACAAAGTTCTGTATAGCCTCAGTGTCCATCATTGCCCTCACTATTTTCCCATTAATGAGAACTTGGACATACATCAAGCCATTAGAAAATCTATCTTCACGAATTACATTCATAACACAAGAGGGTTCATCCGATTAGGCCCTGCCGAGTCTCCTTCCCCTTCCTTGCTCATCTCCGCAGCCACAAGTGCATTCAGTTTCTCCTTTTGGGGGCAGTCCCTCGCTCTATATGGACCATCAAAGATGAAACAGCCCTTATTATTTTTGTTCACTCCCTTGAACTTACCATCATCTTGTGACTTCCATTTTCCCTCATTTTTCTTCTTCTTTTCCCCTTCTCCGAGTCTTTGTACTTCTCTTTTCCCTTGCCATTTGGATCAGGTTTGGACTTGGTTTGAAGAACTAGGTCTATAGTCCACAAGGCAATCCGATGCTACTATGGCTACAAGCAAGTCACGCATACCTTACCTCCGTAATTCATTTTGTGCCCAAGTTTGCAATCCAGACATGAAGTTAAATAGCTTGTCCTCCTCAGACATGTTCCTTATGTCTAACATCAAAGAACTAAACTGCTTCACATAATCTCGAATGAAACCAGTTTGCTTCAAACTTTTCAAGGTTTCCCTTGCAATCCATGTTTTATTGGTGGGTAGGAATTGATCCTTCAAATCCTTCTTCAGCGCCTCCTCTGTGGTTATTGTGGGACGCCCCGTTGTTTCATCATCATCTAACCGAGTTCTCCACCATAATTTTGCATCACCCGCCAAGTACATGCTCGTGATAGTCACCTTCTCTGCCTCTAGAATATGAAAAACCTTGAAATACCAATCCATGTCCCATAAGAAGTTCTCCAACTCCTTTGCATTTTGAGCACCACCGAATGATTTGGTTCAGGAACTTTCAACTTGGTCGCACCCTCACCCCTAGCAGGTTGTCCACGACCTTATGCCCTATTTAGAAGAGTGATTTCCCCCATCATTTCATCCTTACTTACTTTCCACGCATCCACCAAACCCACAAAATCTCTTGTGACTATCGTAATACGTTCTTCCGCATCAACCCGTTGTGAGTCAAGTTTGTTCTGAAGGCTTATGATTTCATCTGCCAACTTCTCCATCGCCAAGAACAACGGGGGAGCAGTCTCTCGTTTAGACTCCCCAATGAGTGCCTCCAACTTGGCCACCCGCTCCTTCAGTTCAGTGTTAGATCCGCCAACCATCAGACCAAGACGACGCTCTGAAACCAGTTGTCACACGGCTAAATTTCAACCCCAAGTTTTCTAGCCAAGTGTGGCACTAAATTCATCCAACTTAGTCAACCTTTTTCCCGCAAGGACACACAAGTCAAAAGCAGTCACTCCACAATGTTTACACACCCCCACAGTAAACACACAAGCAATCCACGTATCAAGTAAATACAAGACACAAAGCTTTACAGGACAATGCCCAAACTTTTTATTACTCACCAAAGCAATTACACGGAATCATGCTAAAACATACAAAGACTCATAATAAACATTCACTCTTGTACACTCGTGTACTATGCTCTCTCTATCTGTATGTTTTTCACAAATACAATATATACTAGCGGCAGTTACACCCAAACTGCCCTAGGGTATGCTGGCCCAATAGGCACCATCCAAATAATCACATAGCAGTTACATCCCAACTACTCTAAGAAGTTCACACACACACACACACAAGTACCATCGAATTTCCCCATATGTTTCCCAACTGGCCACGGTTACAAGCAGTTTTCCTCGTAATTGCCCCATATGTTCTGCATATGAAGCCAACTCCCTTGCATGTGCACGCCAACTGCCTCTCGCAACTGCCCCACATGTATGCTGCATGTGAAGCCCTCTCCCATGCGCAACTGCCTTGTATATGCACGCAACTACCTTGTCCAAGACAACATCAACTCCTTACGGACAACACCAACTGCCCAATGTCTCACCAACACTCCCTTAGGACAGCACCAACTGCCCACTGTGTTAGCAACACTTCCTTAAGACAGCACCAACTTCCCACACACACAGCTCACCCAAGCCATATGCTTCTTGCGAGTGCTTGGTTGTCGCCAAAGCCACTCGTTCCCCATTTCTTCAAGCAACCAGTCTAAGCGGCTAACAGAAAGCCACTTGTGATTTTTTTTTTAATTATTTGAGACCAATAGAGGAATAAAATGTGCAAAGAATGATTCCAAAAATACTATAAATATCATCAGTTTTTGTGTCTATTTGTTTGAGCTTAGAATAATAGCGACTCAATTTAGTGTGTCTGGAATTATAGGTTTCTGAAGTAAAAACTTATTAAATATTGTGTCTCTCTAAGAGAGAACCAGTGACCACCATATTTTACGGTGTTCACTTATCATATTTGTCCCCCGAAGTAGGATAACGGTGATAGAGAATCGTGAAATTGACAAAGTATAGAGTGAGCAACTGTGCTCACCATATTTTATAGTGACCATTTGTCACACCCGTCCCTCAAGGTAGTGTAGGGTAAGGATGATAGGAAATTGTGAAACTAACAGAATTTTCCCTGTAATATGGACTAATTCTCTTTAATGAAATATTTAACCTGTAATATCATCATTATATACATAGGTAGGATCTCCATAGTCCAACTCACACATTTGCTTATTTATCTCAAAATTCATGCAAATATTTCGACATACTACAAACTCATGATTTCTAACATAATCAATATTCGATCATTTCTTTTATATCAAACTATAAGTTTTTCCAAAACTAAATCATTTAATGCATAAACTTAAAATTCATTTAAGGAAACATACATAACTATATACTTTTGAAAAATATCAATATTACAAGTTTATCTATGCACCTAACGAGATGTACTACTGATAGAGAAACTACATAGCAAGACCATCACCGCCAACATCATCTCGATCACTTAAATATACATAAGAATATGTCGTAAAGAACGTGACCCTAACTAAGAGTATATGAAAGAATATGCAAAAAAGTGACTTAAATGCTCTCGCAATCTTAACGAGATTTCGACAGAATTTTATCTATAATGTGTACCGTTATACAATTCATCATCACCAACTTACAACCATATTCAATTCTCAATATAAATACTTCCACATATTCAACATCAATAGTCCAAATCTCGGGCCTAAAATAATTTTTTCGTACATATTCTTACTCGATCATAGTTTCCGATTAAGCGAACAATTTAACTTCCAACCATATAATAACCATTTAAATTAGCCTAAATATGTAAATTAATCATATATTAAGGCTAATACGTTTTCGAAACACATAATATGTATAAATTGAATATAACAATGAATTATATGAAAATCAAGATTCAGAGATTTGTTTCTACGTGAAAGGGTCTGGATAGCATGAAGAAATACTCAAAAGGAAAAAGGCTGACATTATGTATGGCGCATAGGCCCTACATGTCAAGACTTCTTCCCGAGCATGACCACTAAACGCCACCGGGAAACCAAATTTTCCTTAATTCCAATGTAGCCGATAGTTCGTAAATCGGACTTCCGAATCAACAGAAAATCGAGAAAAACTGATGAAAAATTCTTACTATGAAATCATTGGAAATCAACCATTTTCGATGTCAATACTAATTTCAAAATGCTCCCCTAGTCGAGCTCTATGATTTCCTTAATAGACCGATAGAATTCAGCTCATAATCAGACGAATTAGGACAAATCTTCTATTTTCCTCTATTTTCTATTTTTTTTCCTTATTTTTCTCTTTCTTTCTTATGATCTTTTGTCCAAAAGTGAAACAAACCCACTTTTATACTCACAAGTAAATTATAACTTTCACCCTCTTAAACTTGTGTTTTCTCTATTTTAAAAATCAACACTCTCAAACTTCCTAAATTGTGCCCTGAAATCCAACACACTCTCTCCCTTAAAATAATTTCATCCCCAAAATTCATGTACCTGAGGATAAAAACAAGTTAGGATATTTGTTTCATAGTCTTATTCACGCTCCCAAGTAGCTTATGCTTTCGAGTGTTTACCTATAAAACTTACAATAAAGGAATCATTTTATTCCTCAGCTCTTTAGCCAAAATTCCTACCGATTTTTCTGCATATATCAAGTCATCTCTCAACTCCACTAGTTGTCCTCGTAAAATGTAAGAAGGATTTGTTCTATACCTCCTCAACATGGACACATGGAAAACATAGTCTATCTTTGGCAGCACTAGTGGCAATGTAAGCCTGTATACAACTGGCCCCATTTGCTGCAAGATCTTATAAGGCCTAATAAATAGAGGACTCAATTCCCCTTCTTGCCAAATCTAATTTTTTTTTCCATAATATTACATATTTAATGGTATCACCTCTTTCTTTTTACATACATATTCGATCTAATTTAATTTAAATTGAAACTAATTGAGGTTTAGTGATGTATATATTAGACAAAGACCCGAGAATATACAATAGTCACACAGTTACAACGAAGCTTGTAATTGACATTGGGATGTATCATTACTAGAGGTATACTCTTGTATAAATATGTATGAGTGATCCTCCACACTTTGAAAATAGTCACGTCACCAGTCAATCTAGACCAGACATTCGTTTGTTCGTTGGGTGTGGATTGATGCTCATGATATCTTGTGATGTATCTAAAGAGGATATTTTAGTCTCGTGTGAGGGATTTAGACATCCACTTCGTGGTCCTTAAATCTCTAGCCAGAGTACATTCTAGAAACAAGTTTCGAATATTGATTGAGAGATCACGAATATATCGTGACACATATATTAATTGTACACTACATAGATTTTACATTCTCATCTATATCTCCTACACAATTTGGATAGCCTATGACGGAAAGACTATACGGTATGCCTAGACCTCAACTTGTATGGTTCAGTGTGGTTATCTGTGGTCATCATAATTTACAAGTGGGCAAGTTATGGTCATGGAATGTTTTCCGGCTAGATATACTTGAACCTAGAGAGTCCCACTAATAAAATATACTCTTAAAGCATTAGGGCAATTAAATACGAACGGATTATTCGTAACTTTACACATACTAAGGTATTTGTGTATCTAATGTGTATATTTATGTGATATTTAATTTTATTAAATACATATTAGATCCAATTGAATTTTGACACATATCAATAAATAATTATTTAATTAATTAAAATTTAATTAATTCAAAAAATATTTATTAAATTAGAATATTATAGAATATCCTTTTTCTAGACCTTATATGGATAATGATGATGATATGTCTCAATCTTAACCATCCAAAGTATTTGAATTTGGTAAGATTTGGACCATTAGATTTACATATGATGTGAATTGATAAAAATATCCCTCTTTTGTCTATTTAAAGACAATTTACATCACTATTCATAAATGAAAAATTTTGGCTTTATTTGGCTTTGTAAAGGTTACAAAAGAAGGTAAAATTTTGGGTTTTATTAGGACTTATGATAGGCCTTCAATTTAACAATAAAATGAGAGGTTATGGAAGAATGAATGAAGATAAAATCAAACATGCAATGGAATTAAGGCAATTCCCTAACTAACTTGATTCTATGAAACTATTTCATTTAGCTTCTATCTTAATTACATCTATTGTACTTATTTCTTCCATACTTAAAACCTTGATTAAAATCCTTAATTGTGCATGTGTAAAATTAATTTGACTAATTAGTGTAATTTGGTCAAATTATAGTGTAAGACCCCAAATTGTCATTCTAGAGTTGCTTAAGCCACTCATTGGTGACCTATAGTTGTTCTTGAGTTGTTTTATGGTGGTTGGCTCTCAATTGGTGATTAGGAATTTGAATTTTCATGATTTTAAATTAGTCAGTTGATTAATTTAATTAATTATGTAATTAATTCAATTATGATAAATATTAATCCCAACTACACTTGAATTCTATAACATAAGCTCTCAACATATCCTTTAAGGTTGAATATTTATCTCTGACTGCCCATTAGTTTGAGGATTGAATGAAGTATTGAAATTTATTTTAGTACCCAAAGCCTTTTGCAGACTTTGCCAGAATCTGGGTGTAAATCTTGAATCTCTGTCTGACACAGTTTACCCTAGAGCCTCATGGAGTCTCATTGCAAAAAATCAAATTAAAAAGACTAGAAATAGAAATAAAAATCATTATGATTTTCTCGTTCTCGTAGAGAATTAAGAACTCTAACTGTCATGGCTAATTGTATTCTGCCCAGGGGAATGACCGTCGCTCCTCCAAACCCATACAGGGGTGTCCCGTCCTGGGCCACTGTGGCATATTCCACCCCCAAACCATCCAGGGCTTCCTTCGAGATTATGTCGACCACGCTCCCCGGATCCATTAAGATCATATCCACCTCGGCCCCACCTATTACCGCCTTGATTATCAGTGCATCTTCATGGGAAAACTCACCCCATGGGCATCCTCTTCCGTGAACATTATCGGGACTGACCGACCCCCCTGAATAATCGGGGCCTGCCCTACAGACACTTTAGAACTCGGGTCCTGCTGTAATTCTTCCTCGACCGATTCGAGTTTCCGGCCAGCGTCCTTCCACTGGCGATGATGTACATCTGTCTATGTTTCTGCCGTTGCCGGACCGCCATGGACTCTTGATCGATGTAATCGTTCAGATAGCCATTTTGTGCCAGATTTTCCATCTGCTCCCGCAGGTCCCTACAACCTTCCGTCATGTGCCCCATCATATTATGATGTGAACAATTGGACTTCTCACTCTTCTTCTCCATCGGGTACTTTCTCAAGTCCGGCTCCACCATGAGGCCTTTACCTTGTATTTCTAAGACGATCTGAGCCAACAGTTTACTCAAATGAGTGTATCATGTGCCTCCGGCCACATGGTTTACTTGTGTCTGAACCCTCATCTCTTGTGGAATATTGGTGGTAGGCATCGGTCTGAACTCCCTTTGTCTCAGAGGTGGCTTCCTCAGCTCTCTGTCCGACCCCCGCGATATCTCCGCCCTCACCATCTTTTCTTTTTAAGCTTCTCCTCTCCGGGCAAACTTCTCTTTTTCCTCCATCAGAACAAACTTCCTGGCCAACTCTAGGGCAGTGGCGTAATCTGGTATGTCCTGGACCCTTAAGTGAGTCCACATCTTTTCGACCTTTAGGGCCCCCTTGAGGCTTTCCAGTGCCTCTGATGACTCGTATGCCCCGACCTCGAGCACCAAGTTATGGTATCTTTTGATAAAGATCTTCATGGGCTCATCATTCCCCTGCTTCATTAATCTTAACTCTCTTACTGTCTTCTTTGGGACACACCCTTATTTGAAATGCTGGACGAAGGACTTCCTGAGTTGAGAGAAACTGCTGATACTTCCCGGAGTCAAACTTCTAAACCACAAAATTACGGGCCCACTCAGGGTTAAAGGGAACACCCTGCAGATGGCCTCTCTCACCATTCCTTGGACCTCCATCAGCAAAACAAAACTTTCAATATGGGATTTAGGGTTGTTATGGCCCCTGTAGGAGCTCATAGATGGCATGGTGAACCACCTAGGAAATTCTGTTGACAAGATTTCTTCTGTATGAGATAATTGTGTACAACTATAGAAAAGTTATAGGAATTAAGTAGGAAACCTTATTGTATCCTTATCAATAATTATCTAGGAGAAGATGATATTATGGATATGGAAAAATTCTTGTATTGAAAATATTTTGATTAATGGAGAATTCTTACTTATTAACGTAGAAATAAAGTCAATATTATAGCCAATATTGATATGGATACTACTACCAATATTAATCAAAATTCTAAGATTGGGACTGATAATTATAAAAAAAAATTGGTGCATTTAATAAAAGAGATCTCTTTTATCTTACAATTCATCAAGATGAAGAAATTAACTCATCCAACCAAAAAAAGACCACTTTTTGATTGGATAGGAATGATTGAAGAGATATTAAGTTGTCCTATATCAAACCTGGAGCCTTGGTTCTTTCTAAAATTTGCACTATTTTTTAATGTATATAGAATCAAACCATGGATCATACCAATCAAATTACTTCTTTTTAATTTTCATGGAAATCGTAAAAAAATTATAACTGGAAAGAACGAAGCGGTTCTTTTTATATATTTCACTCAAAAACTATATCTTAAATTATTGAATCAAAATAAAGAAGAAAAATAACTTGCAAACTATGAAAATCTTGAATTAGATGTCCAAAAGTAAGTAAGTCTTGGATCGATTCTCTCAAACCAAGAAAAAGATGTTGGAGAAAATTATACCATATTGGACATGAAAAACATATTAAGAGAAGATAATACAAGAGAGAAATAGAATCATATTTTGATTTCTTCCTAAAAAAATATATGTGTTTGCAATTGAGATGGAAATGTATAATTTTTTCATGGAAAAATACTCAATGATATGAAAATTTATTGTCACTTTGTTCGACAGATAAATCCTAACAAGGTTACTTTAGCCTCTATTCAAGGAGGAGAAATTCGTTTGGCTATTTTTACCATTAAAAAGGATTTTGTAATTAGAGATTTAACGAAAGGTGGAATGCTTATTATCAAACCCCATCGTTTGTGTGCAAAAAAATGATGATCAATTTTATATATATCATTTGTAAGTATTTCATTAGTTCATAAGAATTTGTGCAAAATTACTAAAAGATACGGTAAAAATGGTTATGCTGATTAAAAAATTCGATGATTTCATTGCAAAAAATCAAATTAAAAAGAGTAGAATTAGAAATAAAAATCATTATGATTTTCTCATTCTCGTAGAGAATTAAGAACTCTAATTTGTTTCAATTTGTAAGAATCAAAATGGTATGTAGAGAAATCCAGTATTGTACTAACATAAAAATCAAGGATCACATTTTGGATAAAAACAAATATCTTTTTCAGAGAGAAAAATCGACTAACGAAATTCAAGTTTCACACCCCATCTTAATTACCGAGCCCTTGTGCATATCCCCATTTACATGAGGATGTTACCTTTATTAGTACGAAGATGTTAACATTCGTACCCAACTCATGTAACCAACCGTTATAAAAAATTATATATGTATCCAACTCTAACATACCGAATCTTGAGCACCCATTTCCACATGAATTTTTAACTAGGTTTATTTTACTTCTACTTTATTTATTTTCTCTTTTTTTAAAGTGTTGGGTCCTGTATGGTCCCTTATGTTCCATATATTATAGAAAGAGAGATGGTATTATAAAATATGTATAATAATAATAATAATAAAAGTGCATGATATACTCGTTCTTATGATAATATATAAATTAAACGAACGCATGTGATTTGAGTTTGATACATATATATGTATATATATATATATTGAAAAGACAAGAAAACATTCTTTCTAACAGCAGGCTATCAGCTCAAGAGGACACACAAGTCAACTTATAATTCAACTAAACTTATTATTTATTATTTCCTTTTACTTCTATGGAAAACAAACACAGAAAAATTATAAATAATAAGTAAACAATACTACCACTATCATGATTAGTACATTAAGCGACTCTTCCATGATGACGTTGAATGTAGATGGCATAGAAAATATTACACTTTCATCATCTTGCTTATCAAAAAGTCCATGGACCACCATTACATAGAATATATCGTGACCTACAAAATTTATTATGGCATGTAACAGCCTCATGATCACTAGCTTAGCTCAGCTTTGTAGTCGAACATCATATGATAGTAGAATATAAAATTAACTAAATTAAATTAGTTAATTCATGCGGCTGGAGCATAATCGTAGCTGCCATCGTCGTCATCGTCACCATCACCTTCAATGCATGCGGCTGGGGCATATTCATATTCATATCCATCATCAACATCACCATTCTTCTTGCACCATGATGAGGGCATGACCACCTTCGAAATGAGAGACATTTTGGTTATCTAGTTGATGGCGTTGAGTTTGAAATGAATGAGAATGTGATTGTGAATGGGAGGAGGCTTGCTTGCTTATATAGTAGGAGGGAAGTTGGAGGGCATCGCTTAAGCTTGAGGTCACAACGTGAGGAGTGTGGAGTGATGCACTAAAGTGTGTGACGGCTCAACGACGATGCTATGTGGCCACATTTGGACCAACCACATAGGACTCTCAATGCCAATTCAGAAAACACGTGTTGTTGTGGTGACAATGATGTGTAATAAAGCATCTCTTAGTTCATTGAGGGGTCATATAAATTTCTAAGATTTTGTTAGCAGTGGTATATACTCAAAGTTTTATGTGCATCGAGGGTCATACAAAAGTAAGATCTTTAAGCCAAAACAATTAATATTCTCATAAAATATCATTTCTATGTAAGATAGCAAATTCATGGACCATCTGGTTTCAAATTAATGCATCTTTGAAATATTTTTTCTTATTCTAAGAAAAAAAAAAATATGATGATTAGGATGGTGATTGTAGTTATGATAATAGTTAAGGCTCATTAGGAAAGTTTTTATATGATTAAATACAATAAATGATGAAATTGCATCATCATGCAATCGATCCTCTTGTTTGTTTTCGTATATTATTTAGCCTCAGCTTTAACCTTGTTTTGTTGGTTTTGATGTTTGTTTGTGGAAGAATAATCAATCTATTGACGTGTCCGAATTTGATTGGACGATCAAGTGCTAATTATATGTCACAGCTTTTTGGCGTATTTGATGGGGTTGCAACTTTGACTGAATGTGGGCTAAAGAATGAATCGTCAATGGGCTTAAAATTTATCAACATAGTGTAAATTACGTAGAACCGGCCGATTCAACGGGTCTTAGGCGGGTTCAATTCCTACCCGGGTTGAAGGGGTCATCTCAACCGGACCTTTAACCGAGTTCCGATTTAATCGATTGGTACATATTTTAAATTACTGACTTATCATTTTATAACCTTTTGCAACATATGTACTAATAGTAATGAACGGTAAAAAATTAATTGCTTATGTATTATTATATCAATCACACTTTTAAAAGAATCTGCACAAAAATCACATATGCACCTAATCTTTTAATTACTAATCTTCTCTTTGAATGAGATTTTTGACTGCTCAACTCATCAGTAAGGGTGATAGCTCATTTGTTCAAAACATCACTACCCCATATAATAGATATTGCATTTAATTTCTCATGATCGTATGAGTGAATAAAGAATTCATGTAATTATTAACATTCGGGTCTGGTTCTCATAACCTTCGGGTTTTGTCTTAATTTATATATACGTGTGATTGAATTACCTCATGTGTCAACACATGTGTCACTACAATTTAGGGATATGTAATTATATGCTCATAAATATATAAATATGAAAAGTGAGATATGCTCCGAAGAGCTCTTATTCTGGAATGTTCATAAATGTTACTACCTTAATTTACTTGGTGCTTTGGATGGTTCCAAAAGTTATGGAACAAATTGATGATGCCACGTCATTAGAGGAGATGTCAGTAGGTTGCGTCAGCAATATCAATCATGTATATATTGTTTTAGTGGCTGGGGATGTGTACGTCAGCAATATCAATCATGTATATATTGTATATATGGTTCCACGGTTGAACCGGCCGATTCAACGGGTCTGAGGCCGGTTCAACTCCTACCTGGGTTGAAGGGGTCATCTGAACTGGACCTTGGACCGAGTCCCGATTTAACCGATTGGTCCATATTTTAAATTATTGGCTTATCATTTTATAATCATTTGCAACACATGTACTATTAGTACTGAACGGTAAAAATTTAATTGCGTATGTATTATTATATCAATCACACTTTTAAAAAATTCGGCACAAAAATCACATATGCACCTAATCTTTTAATTACTAATCTTCTCTTTGAATGAGATTTTTGACTGCTCAACTCATTAGTTTGGGTGATAGTTCATTTGGTCAAAACATCACTACTCCATATAATAGATATTGTATTCAATTTCTCATAGTGGTATGAGTGAATAAAAAATTCATGTATTTATTAGCATTCGGGCCTGATTCTCATAGCCTTCGGGTTTTGTTCTCATAGCCTTCAAATATTATTTTATTACCCTATAGGTCATTCTCTTTAGAACCTATCCAATGATTATTTGTTAAGCAAAAGATAGTACGTGTAGATGCGACAAAAGTATTCAAATTCTCTTATTCTTTATAATGATATAATATAATATAATATATAGAAAGGGACTTAGATCTTCCTTAAATTATTTTTTTTTAAAACTCAATTATATATAAAAGAACTTATGACTTGAATGTTTTGCATATATGATCACTTATAGATGCTCAAGTTATTGGTTCATTACCTTAAACGTGGAGATATGGTGCCTTTTTACAAGCTTATGTGATGGGATTTTTTAATTATAATTTAGCCCAACGCCAGTCTAATTTTCTCTCACCTATGTAAATGGGATTCGAACATTATACCTCTTATTTTTAATACAAGTGAATTTACAAACTCAATAAGTTAACACCACATGGAAGCTTCATCTTACAGTATGTTATCTTCCTCTTTTAAGTTATGGCTAAAGCCCAAAAACGAAATCTAACTCTTTCACGCTAAAACAATAATTTGTTTTAATAAAATATCACATTTTACTTACATTTTTTAGCTTAATATATAGCTTAAATAAGTATAGTAAAACTTGGCCTTAAGTAACATTTGGTATAGGTATTTGTGTTTTAGGCCTTTTAGGGTTTCATTAACTCATATCATAACGATATTTGTTTATAGCTAAGGTCCTCGAATTGAAGGTGTAGAAATTTATTTTCATGATAATCTCAATCTATAGTTGAAATGTGATGAATAGTGGAGGTGTATTTGCAAAAAACACTACAGCACTCAATTTAGCTTCATGACACAAGAGCTTTATATACTACATGCAGTTCTATGCATGGAGGAAATTATTTTTTAATTAGCAAGTTCATCTTTTAAAATTTTTCTTTATCGACTTCATGACTCTCTGGTAATTATAACCAAAAAAATTAAATAAACAAATAAATTTGAAAACACACTCAGATGGTATAATTAACAATTCAAACAAACATGAACACGATAAAGATATTATAAAACTCATCACACATGTGATGCTATATCTTATAATTAATATATAAGCAGTGTTATTGGAATATAATTTCATACGTCAAAGCCGCCATAATAGCTTCCATATATATAGTCGGAAGCAGGAAACAAAAACCTAGTTCAGTGAAAAAGCCACCCATCACATATGGTTGAAAGCTGAAATATGGGGATTTAGGGTTTCATAGTTATATATATAAAACTAGCGAATTAGGGTTTTACTATATATGTTGATCAATATCCCTTAAGCAGCCGGAGCATAATCATAGCCACCGTCGTCCTCGTCGTCGTCCCCATCACCCTCTATGGATGCAGCCGGAGCCAAGTCACCGCCATCATCGTCGTCGTCGTCATCTCCATCCCCGTCAAATGGTTCATTAGGGTAATAAGGACGTCATCATCATCATGATGCACATTAGATTGCATGAGCATGATGTCCTCTGATGATGATGAGCTAATCATATATGTGAGCTGAGGCATTTTTTAACAGTACAATCTTGAATCTTGACCTGGGGAGGGGAAATTAAACTTCTTAAATAGAGGGGGAACGGTGAAGAGTCCGCTCAAGTTTTATGAGGACCATATTAATTAGGTTTTATTAATTATTTTTTTTAACTAATTATATTTATATGTATATTTTTTTATGGATATCATTAGTAACTAAACTATATTATTATTTAAAATAAACTAAAATTAAGAATAATTGTATAGAAGTAATAATAAATTAATAATATTAATAAGTTTCCAACATAATTAACTATCAAATATATAATTATGAAAAAATTACTTTATTTACATAAAAATTAATAGTAAAAGTAATTAATTTAAAAGAAAGAGCCCTAATGTCTACCGTTTTACAATTCATCATATTCAATTCTCAATATAAATACTTCCACATAAATTCAACATCAATAGCCCAAATCTCGGGCCTAGAAGAACTTTTCCGTACACATTCTTACTCTATCATATTTTCCGATTAAGCCAACAATTTAATTTCCAACCACATAACAACCATTTAAATAGCCTAAGTAAATTAATCATATATTAAGGCTAATTACGTTTCTGAAATACATAATACGTATAAATCGAATATAACGACAAATATTTATATGAAAATCAAGATTCAGAGATTTATTTCTATGCGAAAGGGTCTGGATAGCATGAGGGAAGACTCGAAGGGAAAAAGAGTGAAATTATGTCTGGCGCATAGGCCTTACATGTCGTGACTTCTGCCCAAGCGTGACCACCACATGAGTTCCTACTCTTCCCCTAATTCCAATGTAGCTGATGGTTTGTAAATCAGAGTTCCGAATTAACAGAAAATCGAGAAAAATTGATGAAAATTTCTTACTATGAAATCATTGGAAATCAACCATTTTCGATGTCAATACTACTTTTAAAATCCTCCCCTTGTCGAGCTCTACGATTTCCTTCATAGACTGATAGAATTCAGCCATGATCGGACGGATTAGGACAAATCTTTTATTTTTGCTCTCTTTTCTCTTTTCTTATTTTTTCTTATTTTTCTCTTTCTTTCTTATGATCCTCTCTCCAAAAGTGAAACCAACCCACTTTTATACTCATAAGTAAATTATCACTCTCACCCTCTTAAACTTGTGTTTTCTCTATTTTAAAATTCAACACTCTCAAACTTCCTAATTGTCCCCTAAAATCCAACACACTAACATTAAAATTAATGCATTATAAATAATTTAGGGTTTTAACAACTCTCTCCCCCTTAAAATAATTTCATCCCCAAAATTCATGTACCTTAGGATAAAAACAAGTTAGGATATTTTTTCATATGTCTTCTTCACGCTCCCAAGTAGCTTATGCTTTTGAGTGTTTACCATAAAACTTACAGTAAATGAATCGTCTTATTCTTAACGTATTAGCCAAAATTCCTACAAGTTTTTCTGTATATGTCAAGTCATCTCTCAACTCCACTAGTTGTCCCCGCAAAATATGAGAAGGATTTTTTTCTATACCTCCTCAACAAGGACACATGAAAAATATCGTGAATCTTTGGCAACGTTAGTAGTAATGCAAGCCAGTATACAACTGGCCCAATTCATTCCAAGATCGCAAATGGCCCAATAAAGAGATGACTCAACCTCCCATTCTTGCCAAATCTCATGACACTCTTCCAAAGAGAAACTTTCAAGAACACTTGATCACCTACTGGTACTCAATGTCATTTCTTTTTAGATATGTGTACTCTTCTGTCTATCTTGTTCTTCCTTTAACTTTGATATAATCATCTGTACCTTATCAGTCGTAATTTGAATAATCTCAATGTTGGAGTTGATACTATGAGCGCCAATCTGTATCTTATTTATAACTTATTCATAAATACGAGCAAATACTTTTCCATAATATTACCCATTTAATGGTATCACCTCTTTCTTTTTACGTACATATTCGATCTAATTTAATTTAAATTGCAAATAATTGAGGTTTAGTGATGTATATATTAGACAAAGACCTGAGAATATACATAGTCACACAGTTACAACGAGACTTGTAGTTGACATTGAGATGTGTCATTACTAGAGGTATATTCTCGTATAGACATGTATGAGTGATCCTCCACACTTTGAAAATAGTCACATCACTAGTCAATCTAGACTAGACCATCGTTTGTTTGTTGGGGGTGGATTGATGCTAATGATATCATATGATGTATCCAAAGAGGATCTGTTAGTCCCGTGTAAGGGATTTAGACATCCACTTCATGATCCTTAAATCTCTGACCAGAGTATATTCTGGAAACGAGTTCTGAATGTTGATTGAGAGATCACGAATATATCGCGACACATATATGAATTATACACTACAGAGATTTGAAATTCTCATCTATATCTCCTACATAATTTGGATAGCCTGTGACGAAAAGACTATACGGTATGCTTAGACCTCGACTTGTATGGTTAAGTGTGGTTATCTATGGTCATCATAATTTACAAGTAGTAAATTATGGACATGAAATGTGTTATGTGCTAGATATACTTGAACCTAAAGAGTCCCACTAATAAAATATACTCGTAAATCATTAGGGCAATTAAATACGAACAATATGGATTGTTCGTAAATCACACATACTAAGGTATTTTTGTATCTAATGCGTATCTTTATGTGATATATAATTTGATTAAATACATATTGGATCCAATTGAATTTTGACACATATCAATAAATAGTTATTTAATTAATTCAATAATTTTTACTAAATTAGAATATTATAGAATATTCTTTTTCTAGATCTTATATGGATAAGGATGATGATATGTCTCCATCTTAACCATCCAAAGTATTTGAATTTGGCAAGATTTGGACCATTGGATTTACATATGATGTGAATTGATAAAAATATCTTTCTCTTGTCTATTAAAGACAATTTACATCACTATCCATAGATGAAAAATTTTGGTTTTATTTTTGCTTTGTAAAGGTTACAAAAGAAGGTAAAATTTTGGTTTTATTAGGATTTATGATAGGCATTCAATTTAGCAATAAAATGAGAGGTTATGGAAGAATTAATGGAGACAAAATCAAATTTGCAATGGAATCAAGGGAATTCCCTAACTAACTTGAATATATGAAATTGTTTCCTTTGGATTATATCTTAATTACATATGTTGTACATATTTCTTCCATACTTTATGTTTATGATGTGTTAAAAACTTGATTAAAATATTTAATCGTGTGTGTGTAAAATTAATTTGACTAATTAGTATAATTAGGTCAAATTATAGTGTAAAACCCCAAATTATCATTCTAGAGTTGCTTAAGCCACTCATTGTGACTTATAATTGTTCTTGAGTTGCTTTATAGTGGTTGACTCTCAATTGGTGATTACAAATTTGATTTTGCATGATTTTAAATTAATCAGTTAATTAATTTAATTAACTGACTAATTTATTCAATTATGATAAATATTAATCCCAACTACACTTGAATTCTATAACATAAGCTCTCAACATATCCTCTAAGGTCTGAATAGTTATCTCTGACTACCCATCAATTTGAGGATTTAATGAAGTATTGAACTTTACTTTAGTACCCAAAGCCTTTTACAGACTTAGACAGAATCTGGGTGTGAATCTTGAATCTCTGTCTGACACAGTTGACACTAGAGCCTCATGAAGTCTCATTATCTCATCAACATAGATCTTCACTAATTTTTTCATAGGGTAATCAACTCCGACAGGTAAAAATGAGTCGATTTAGTCAATCTATCAACAATCACCTATATTAAATCATGTCTCTTTTTCCTACAAGGAAATCTTGACACAAAATTCATAGTGATGTGTTTCCACTTCTATTTAGGAATAAGAAGCGATTGTAAGGTACCTGGTAAACACGTTGATACAAATTCTGCTATCTCTTTTACCATATCATGCCACAAATAATTCTCACTAAAAGTTCTATGAATCTTAGTATTGCATGGATGTATAGAATAAGCATAACAATGAGCTTATTGTAATATCTCTCTATTCATGCTCTCTACTTTAGGTAGACATAATCTATCTCCATGCATCAATGTAACATCCCCTCTAAGTGAAAAATCTGAACATTTTTTCCTTTTTACTTCGTCAATAAACCTCATCAAACTAATATTCTGAACATGGGTATAACTTTAAGAGTTGTTAATAGAGATTATGAATCATCAACTGATAAGACAATTCTCAAAGATCTTAGTGCACTAGCCATGGTAAGTAAACGACTTTCATGTGAACTAAGTACCCATGGAGTTCCTACTAAGAGCATATACTACAATATTAGTCTTTCCTGGTGATAGTCGATAGTACAATCATAATCTTTCAACAGCTCGATCTATCACATCTGTCTCATAATCAATTTTTTCTATGTGAGTAGAATTTGAGACTATTGTGATGAATGAAGATATAGTATTTTTCTCCATATAAGTAGTGTCTCCAAATTCTCAATACAAACACTATTATAGCTAACTCCAAGTCATTAGTATGATAATTTAATTTATGAGGCCTAAGATATCCATCATTGCATGATAGAAGGGTAAGAATTGGAGTGGTTGTCAAACAATCATGATGCTTATCAAAGCTTTATTGACACTTGTTAGTCCAATTAAAAATTACATTATTCTCCAACAACTTTGTTAACGGTGTTGCAATGATTGAGAATCCCTGGATAAAATATCGGCAATAGCCTGATAAACCTAAAAAACTCGAAACTGTTGCATTTTTAAGAGGTTCCCAGTTAACCACTAATTTTATCTTCTTGTGATCTATATAAACATTGTCTCCTAAAATAACATAGCCCAAGAATATAATTATGTCAAGCCAAAACTCACACTTGCTAAACTTGACATACAACCGGTTCTCCCTCAAGGTCTGCAAAACCATCCATATATTTTTTATGCTCATCTTCGCTACTAGAATACGCCATGATGTCATTGAGAAACATAATGATAAATTTTTCCAAGTATGACTGAATACTCGGTTCATCAAGTCCATAAAAGCAGCTAGATTATTAGTTAGCCCAAATGAAATTACTAACAACTAATAATATCCATAGTTAGTTCTAAAAATAATTTTATGTATATATTATTCTCTTACTTTCAATTAATGACACTTGGCTCCCATTTATTGATAAAAAGATCATCTATCTATGACAAATGATACTTTTTGTGAATAATAACCCAATTCAACTACCTATAATTAATAAATACTCTCAACGGGTCATCTTTCTTTTTCACAAATAACTCTTATTCATCTCATAGTGAAGAACTAGGCTTTTGAAATCTATATTTAACAATTCTTGTAATTTTACCTTCAACACTTCGAACTCCAGAGTAGATATCAAGTAATTACGTCAATACTAAATTCTAACTCCCAGTCTATTAGTAAACCAGACAGTATCAAAAAATACATCAGCAAATTCTCTCATAACAAAAATCTTATGCAATACCTGTGTACCCAACCTAGTATCCATCACGTGAGATAGATAGGCATCACAATCTTTCCTTAAAATCTTATTGGCATGTATTGTAGAGATCACACATGAGAGAATAAGACGTCTCTCCATCTTAAAAGAAAATTTTTGCACATCCAGACTTTCAAATTCCACTACTTTCACATGATAATTTACCATAACATGATGACAAGATAACCAATTCATGCCCAGTATGACATCAAAATCATATATCTCCATACAAATCAAATCTACTAACAACTCATACTCACCAATATGTACTAAATATCCTTTATAAACTTGCTTATAAATAATGGAATATCTGACAAGAGTAGCAACAATTAACTCACAATCTAGCTCACTTTCGTCCCTATCAGCATACAATAAAAAGATTTTGAAACAAAATAATATGTAATATCAAGATCAATAAGTATTAAGGTCTTTCGATCAAAGATATACAACATACCAATGATAACCTCTAGCGCTTCCAAAGCCTTATCTTAGTCATAGCGAACACCATAGCATGGAAGGTCTACTAGTCTGACCACCTAAAGTAGCTATACTCTATATACATGTACCAATGTCAATCCCAGAATTGATATAGCCAGCAGATAAGAAATATTAGAGTGACTAAAGATCCAGCAGATCCTGAAAACCTTAATGTGTCGAATCTCTTTGAAACTAAAGAGAGAAAATTAGATGTCATTTAATACTTTATGTTTTTATACTGTGTATTTTGTTTATGTTTGACTTTTAGATATTAATAATGCTTGAAGCAAAACTATATATGGTCTTGCGGACCTAGCTGAAGAATCTTGTTAGCAATTAGAACTTCTGACATATTAATTTTTTTTTACAGATTTCCAATTAATAAGCCAATTTTCCTCTCTTTAAAAGAAATGAAGATTCTTGAAGTAAGCCACACATTTTCTTAGAATTTATTTACTATGTCTCATTTAGATTTTCGGACCACTTAATATGAAAATGAAGTACCAATGATAGTTCATTTACAGCAAATTACAAATCAATTACGTGATGTATTTATACATACATCAAAAGTAACCAAGTCACATATACTAGTTGTTAATACACTAACTCAGGCGATTGTTTCTGTTGAACAATCTAGTGTAAAAATAGCTAATGGATTATCTATTACACGTTAGAAGCGTGGGAGATCATTTGGTTCAAAAGATATTATTCCCCAGAAGAGGAAAGTAAGAGATCATGATCTTGTTACAAATAATGCTCGAGCTACGTGGATGCTGATTTTCGGCCGAGATCAACAATCGAGATTTTCGTATGAAGGGTGGGCACTAGCGATCCTGTAAAACAAGAGGTAGAGTGAGTGTAGAGAATCTTCCCACCAATGTAGTGGGTGCTGTAGGCACTCCGACGCTCAAGTCAGTAATGTGAATGAGCTATAAAAACAGTATGAAGAGATGCAAGGTCAGAAACTACATTGATCTCCATGGATTGATGTGAGGGCGGTGGGTCGGAGGTTCAGAGGGCTCTGGAGAAAATGATTAAGCTGAGAGTTGTAATGCCTCTCATTCCCTTGTAGATTACCTCTTTTATTTATATGCACTTGAGAGGCATGCATATTTAATATATTTAATTGCCCGTCCGTTGGATGCTGGAAACGGCTGATCCATGAGGGGGGAAGTTATGATTCCAAGCGTTTCGTGGGTTAGAAAATGATGAGTTAGGATGCCATTTTGGTAAGATATTTTCTCTGGTATGGGCTTGTGAAACAACTTGGACCAATATAGGCTTACAAAAATGGGCTTTCTCTGAGGGTTTTCGGTCATTTAGACCGATGGGTGATGAGTGTTGGACCTTCCCTTTATGCGTGGGCCTTAGAAGGTAATTGGGCCCTGAGTCTATTCTGGGAATTGTTAAGGGGAATTGGGGCACATTTGATATAGGGCCTGAAGTGAAAAGTCAAAAATTCCCTTAGCCCAAATTAGGCCCGTACAGTTTGTCCACTACTCTCTAAGTCAATGAGTCTTTTGCTTGGAGAGTATTCGTTGGTCATGTCGTCTGAAACAAAACAAGTAAGACTACTCACCGATAGTATGGATTAAATAAAGATCTAAGTATTTCCTTTGATTTTGACACGTGTTGTAGTAATGTCTTCGTTATCTAGACCATAAAGTGATTGAGTGTCTTCAATGTCATCTAGAAAATATTGTAAAAGTCTTGAATTTGAATCGACATGAGTCAAGGGGAATGTCCCCTGTGAACAGAATCAGATGATGTTCCCGGGTATACTTCATACGACTGGTCAGTGGACCAATGGAGCCTTCATATCTGGACTGAGTGTAGTCCAGGTCTTCAACTCGCCTTGATATGTCCCAGTCGATAGAACCATATGATGTTCCCTGATATACTTCATACGATTGGTTTGAGGACTAATGGAGCCTTTATGTCTGGACTGAGTGTAGTCCAGGTCTTCAACTTACCTTGACATGTCCCAGTCGACAGAACCAGATGAGGTTCTCTGATATACTCCATATGATTGGTCAGAGGACCAATGGAGCCTTCATGTCACATGGACTGAGTGTAGTCCAGGTCTTCAACTTTCCTTGACATGTCCCAGTCGACAGAACCAATTGATGTTCCCTGATATACTCCATATGATTGGTCAGAGGACCAATGGAGGCTTCGTGTCGTCTGGACTGAATGTAGTCCATATCTTCAACTTGGCTTGACATGTCCTAGTCGACAGAATCAGATGATGGTCCCGGATATACTCCATATGATTGGTCAGATGACCAATGGAGCCTTCATGTCGTCTGGACCAGATGAAGGTCCAGATCTGAACTTGACTCAATCATAAGCCAATTGAGGAATCTTCCCATCGATTGGACCTGATGAGGTCCAGGAGATCATCCACTCGACTGGTGCCGAATAGGAACCTAATCAACCCTACATGTCGACTGGACCAGATGAAGGTCCAGATCTGACTTGATTCAATCATGAGCCAACTGGGGAATGTTCCCATCGACTGGACCTGATAATGCCAAGAGATCATCCACTTGACTGGTGCCGAATAGGAACCTAGACCAGCTTATATGTCGTCTGGACCAGAGAAGGTCCAGATCTGAACTTGACTCAATTCATAAGCCAATTGGGGAATGTTCCCGTCGACTCGACCTGATGAGGGCCAGAAAATCATCTACTCGACTGGTACCGAATAGGAACCTAGACAAGCTTACATGTCGTCCTGACCAGATGAAGGTCCAGATCTTGACTTGACTCAATTCATGAGCCAATTGGGGAATGTTCCCGTCGACTGGACCTGTTAAGGGGGCCAGAAGATCATCCACTCGACTCATGCCAAATAGGAACCTAGACAAGCTTACATGTCGTCTAGACCAGATGAAGGTCCAGATCTTGACTTGACTCAATTCATGAGCCAATTGGGGAATGTTCCCGTCATCCACTTGACTAGTGCCGAATAGGAACCTAAACACGTTTACATGTCGTTTGGACCAGATGAAGGTCCAAATCTTGACTTGACTCAATTCATGAGCCAATTGGGGAATATTCCCGTCGACTGGACCTGATGAGGGCCAGGAGATCATCCACTCGACTAGTGCCGAATAGGAACCTAGGCAAGCTTACATGTCGTCTGGACCAGATGAAGGTCCAGATCTTGACTTGACTTGAGGCTACGCGTCAACCTATGGAGCTAATATTATATCATTGAATGGTTTTATCTTGCAGTCCAAGTAGTGGAGCCTTCGTATGTCGTTTGGACATGGGGATCTTCGTGGCAGTATTGTAGGGGTACTCAGCCGACATTGTTCTTATTGGGCTTCGAGTGGTTCTTACTTACCTCGATTTCCTAAATCGCAATAAATGTAGCGTTAATATCGAGGCCTTTTTGGCGGGAAAATGAGGCGCCAAAATGAGGTAGAGTGGAAAGAGTATTGAGGGGGTTCATTTGCTTCATTGTGAAATTCCTTCTCAAGTCGTAAGGTTGGAGTGCTCTCCTCGAATTCAAGGTATTCTTCATATCCCTCATTGTGTTATTCAATTCTTCAAGTTGTTCATATGGTAGATTCAACTTGTTCTTGGCTAGAATATGAGCTCTAATCTTTAAATGGTTTGGGGATTTTTGGGATTTTTTTTTTTTAGAAATTTGGGTTTGATCATCTGTCATATTGGTTTTAGGTTGAGTCGATGTTTGTAGAGTGATTTGATATGTCGTCTGAGGGCTGCTCGAGCTCAAGTGATACACTGATGGAGATTTATGTAGACTCGCCCTTGCATGTTATCTCCTCATATAGGGTGTATGATGGAGAAGGATTTAGTGGGGATGAAGATATTCCGACTGTCGTGTCTATAGAACCCCTTTTAGGTATCCCTAAGGATGTGCCACCACTCTGAGTAATTCCAGCAAAGTCAAGTGGATAACCCAGTACAAGCGAGCTGACCAATATATTGACAAAAAATCCACATAGTCGAGTGACCGAAAGGACCATGAGGGAGATGAAGATAAAACATCGTTTCCCCGAGTTGGTCCATGTGAGATTGGCCTCGTCGAGCGAACGTATAGATTATAAGGTTCCTGGGTGGATTGGGTTTTATGAACACCCTTTCGTAGCTGGGTTTAGGTTTCCTATCCCTAATCTCCTATGGGAGGTATTAGAAACAAACAAGATGGCCTTCCCAACTAATGCCAAACACATGGAGGATGTTGATGTCGATTGAGGTTTTGACGTTTGAGTTGGGGGTAGATTCAGAGTAAAGGATATTTTGTATACATATTATTTCAAGGAGCATGTAGTCGAGAAATGGAGGTACCATATGTTCCTTCGACACAAGAGGGAGCACCTGATCACTGGGTTGACTACGAATGATCGATGGGGATGGCAAAAGATCTATTTCTTTGTGAGAGGAGATGATGTAATTGGATCGACTGGGTCTGGTCGAATCCCAGAGTATTGGGATATAACGAGTGAGTGTTATTCTTACCTTCTTCATTTTCTTGTAGACTCATTAAGTTTCTAACGTCGTTTGATTGTTTCTTTTTTAGGTTGGAATCAAAATTATAGCTTCAACGTGACACCCAGGGTCGTAGCAAATACTAATTATTTTTTGAATATTCCTCCGCCTGAATGGAATTGGAGGGTGGTCAGTTCCAAAGAAGTTGCAATTGAAGAGACTGAAGGGGTCATTGTTGGGACAATTGAAGAGGTTCCAACGGCCGGTGACCCAGTCGATAAAGTTGTTGAGGCTGCCTTGGAAGAGTCTGGACCAGAGCAGCCTACAGAGACTGATCCTGTCATTCAGCCAGTTAACCCAGTCCTGTCTGTTGAAGGCCAAGAAGCTTGATGTACTTTTGTCTTTTTGTCTTTTATTTTTGTAACATTGGCTTAAGCCTTGATGTATAGACAATCTTCTTCTTTTTCATATAAATTTCACTTATCATTTGGATGGAGATGTATATTCTATCTGTCATCTAAATGGAGTCGGATTATTAAAAAGCTTTCAACTCAAAATCAAACATAGCGAAGTTACAGAAAAAAAAAACAAAAATAAAAATCAAATGATATGCACGCCCCTTAGTCGTAGGACCATGATTTGTCGAGTGATCCATTAATTATCAAATATGGATATTATCTGTAGAACTTCCTGAGGTGAATGGCATTCCAACTGTTCTGGATATGTCGACCATCTTCTGTTTTCAGTTTGTAGGCTCCATGACCTGTAACTTTTGTGATGATGTATGAGCCTTCCCATGTAGGACCGAGTTTCCCATCTTTAACTTTTTTTGTATTTTGAAAGACTTTCCGTAGGACCCAATCTCTTTTTTTGAATGTTCTACTCCTCACGTTTTTGTTGAAGTATTTCAACATCCTCTGCCGGTGCGCTGCAGTCGTATGGACGCTTTCTCCCTAAGTTCGTCGATGATGTCGAGGCAGTTGTCCAAGAGTTGCCTATTGGTATTCTCGTCAATCCATTGGTACCGAGGCGAAGGGACAATACAGTCGGTTGGAATGACCGCCTCGGTGCCAAAGGTCAGGGATAACGGGGTTTCACCAGTAGAAGATCTCACACTTGTTCGGTACGACCATAAGACTCCTCGGAGTTTGTCTGCCCACACTCTTTTTGCTTTCTCCATCTCTTTTTCATAGTATTCATTATGGTTTTTTTGGAAGATTCGGCTTGATCGTTGGCTTGTGGGTAGCGTGGGGTGGATAAGCTCAGTTTGATTCCCCAACTTTTGTAAAATTCTTGGAAGCGATGACTGATGAATTGAGAACCATTGTCAGTAACGATCTCTCTGGGTAGTCCGAATCGACAAATGATGTTCTTCCATATGAAGCTCTGTAATTCCTTATCCCTTATCCTCGCGAAGGCTTCTGCTTCGATCCATTTAGAGTAGTAGTCTATCAATACTAGCATGTAAATTCGTTGTCCTGAGGCAACAGAAAGTTTCCCAACAATATCCATTCCTCATTCCATGAATGGCCAATGGGATAAAGTATGACTGAGCTTTTCTGGTGGGAGATGGGAGACTTGGGTGAACCTTTGGCATTTCTTGCACTTACGAGCAAAATCAACAGCGTCGGCTCGTATTGTTGGCCAGTAGTACCTGGCATTGTGGGTTCGGCATGCAAGACTTCTTCTTCCCGAGTGATTTCCATATTCCCCTTTGTGTAATTCGGCTAACACAAAACTCGCTTCTTCGGGAGCGAGGCACTTGAGGTAGGGTTCGGAAAATGAACTTCTCATAAGTTGATTATCATAGAGAGTGAACCGTGCAGCTTGTCGCTGGATTTTTCGAGTGACCACCTTATCTGTCGGTAGTGTGCCTTCCTTCAAGTACCTGATCAATGGAGACATCCAGGAGTGGACTTGGTCGATGGATGTAATGACTTCAGCTTCTTCTTTAGCAATGGCGGGCCACTGTAGATACACTACCGGTATGGCCTGAATATTATCTCATTGTATAGTAGACCCGAGAGTAGCCAAGGCATCCGCGTGAGTGTTCTCTGTTCTGAAAATTTTTGAGATTGAAAAAATTCTAGTGTGGACTGGATTTCTTTCTCCTTCGATAAGTAGGCTACCATTTGGGACCCGCGAGCTTGCTAAGATCCTTGGAGTTGGTTGACAACTAATTGAGAATCTGATGTCACCTCAACCCTTTTCGCTCCTAATTCCTTAACCGGTGTTAATCCAGCTATCAAGGCTTCGTACTCGGCCTCATTGTTGGTAGTCTTAAAACAGCATTTAATTGCTTGCTGTATGATGTCGCCTGTAGGAGTAGGGATCACAACTCCTAATCTGGAGCCACGTCTACTGGATGATCCGTCGACTGCAAGTTTCCATATATCAATAGTCTGGATACAATGCACCTCTTTTTCAGCATCAGCTTGTAGGCTGGGACTGAAGTGTTGGACAATTATGACCCATAGCATCATTATTTGTAAGAGACATGGTGTTTTTGTAAAAATTAACTATGTGACAAAGGAAATTGCTCTTTTATCATTTGTAATTGGATTACTTGGATATATAAATGATAAAAGTCCATATGATTAGTATCGGATTATTAAGATATGAGACAATATTAATCCACGAAAGGTTTAATCATTAAATATCCCTAGTCGTAGTATTATCGAGACTGGAGATTGATAATATGGAATAGACTAGTATTACATGTGTGCGCGTTATGGAATCTTAACGGCATAATTCTCATATATGTAAGTATTAGATACTTATGCAGGTGTGATAGGAGGTTCTGCTAGCCGTTGGACCGGGAACATCTCCGCTCTGGATAGACCCCACAGAATCCCATTGGTAGTATGACTATGTGTCTATGGGAATCCGAATCAGGATAAATGTATTTGGTCTTAACCTGAGACTTGCATCGCTAATACTTGCGACAATCAGTTCACTTTGGTTTTGGTTGTCCGGGGCTTTAACAGGTTCTGTGTACGCCTCTTCTGGGTTTACTGAGAATCGTAGTGTATTGGGTGTGATGTCAAGATGGAAGTATCACTTCAGTCATATGGAGATGATGATCACGCAAAGATACAAAACTAGTACTCTCAAATGCTGCAGCTATCGGGATAGTATGACTATGTCATGATTATCTGATTAAAGAGACTAGTTGCTAATGATCTGATATATGCTTCGTACGGGTCAGACACAATTCCAGCCCCAGGCCTAGCATGTGACATCAGATACTGGATCGTAATACGCAATGCATTGTATACTACGCCTGTTATAGATTATATATATTCCATGTTAAATATATTTCTGGAGAAGTGGGAAGGCACAGTGCTTTGTTAGAAGCCAACCATGTCTTATAAATCGGTAAGAACGTGGTACATGGTCCGCACGTGACGGATAGTCCGACAATCGTATTTACTGCCAACATATCCAGGGATCTCTTAGGTCGCTTCCCAAAGATTCACCGATGACATTTGACTCGAGTACAGAATTAATCTGGGATTAATCATGAGAGAGAAAAATTAATCTGGGATTAATTACGGCAAGAATTAGTCTGGGATTAATTATCAAAGGGAAAATTAATTTGGGATTAATTGCGTTAAGAATTAATCTGGGATTAATTCATGTAAAAGAAAGAATGCGATTAATTTGGAATTAATCGGTAAAAAAAATTTAATAATTAAATTAGATTTTTCTATTTAATTTATTTATTTGGGCTAAAATAATATATTGGATATATTAATTGAAATTGGATTTCAATGCGGAATTAAAATTGGATTTTAATTCAAGCGAACAAATTAGTTTAGAATTAATTCGTAAGCGACTTCCGTAATAATTCTGTGAGGCATTATTATTTAATTAAATTGGATTTAATTATGTTGCGATGAAAAATTCTTTTTGCCGGATGAAACGAACCGGGCCCAAAGTGTGTTGTGTAAGCCAACCAAATTTTGAATTTAAAGTGGTGGGACCCTCTTTACTTACATCATGTTTAGACATGTGATGGAAGTGGTTGGGCAATTAATGCAAAGTCTTTCACAACAAATATACACTTAAGTAAAGCTTTCGAAGTCAACTTAATATATATATGTTTTGGAAAAACAAATGGACTATTCATTCTCTCCTCCATTTTCCTCTCATTGCCGATTCTTACACCCTTTGGAAGGGAAAATTTTTTCTTTCAAAATTTTGGGCAAAGCTAGCACTTTTTGAGTTGATTCAAGGTGATAGGAAAACTCACCCTTGAGTTTGGAATTCAAATCAAAGGCTTGGAGCTTCCAACAAAGAAGGAATTTTTGAAATCCTAAATCTGATCAATGTGAGTATTTCCGCTACTTTCACTTGATGTATTCACACAATAATCACGCTTAGAGATCCTGTGGCATGTATAAGACACTAATAATGGTATCAGAGCCATCCTAAGCTTGATTTGAAATCTAAGGTTTATGGACTTTATTTGGGGATTTTTTCTTGGAGTTTGAAAATGCCTAAATTGGTTGTTTGGTTATGTTTAGATGATGATGAATTGGATTTGTGCATCATTGGATTTGAGAAAAATTGATTAGATTAATTTTTCCCTAAAATCCAAGCCATGGCCGAAAGTATACCCTAAGATGCTCATGGTAATTTTTTGATTTTTGACAATTGGATATGTTAAATGCATGAAATGAATATTGATTGGTGATTCAATTGGATTGAAATGAAAATTGGGTATTATTTCTTGCAATTTCCGTGACATATAGCATGTTGGAATGAGTTGGTTTTGCTTCAATTTGTGTTGGACATAAATTGGATAATTTAGCATGATTAATTAGATTAATTGGTGTTTTGGAAATATTGGATTAATTAATTAAATGTGTTAATTACACTTAAATAAAAATTAATGTGATATTTAGAATATTATGTTAATATGAATTAGTCTTTAAATTTGGAATTTATTAAATTGGACTAATTTGTTGTATTTGGGCCAAATGGGCTTGGTTGGGCCGAGTTTGGTTTTGGTCAATTGGGTTGAATCCAATTGGGCCTAAAACCATTTCTATAAAGTCCAAATATGACTATTGGGCCTTTAAAAATTTAATTGGGCCTAATGGGCCTAAATTGATTTTTGGCAATAGGGTGATTCCTATTTGGGCCTTGGCATTTTGGGTTTGATCCATATTAGCCAAAGCCCATGCCTAAAGAATTAATTGAAAGCCCATTGGACTTTAATTGAATAGTATTGGATACTAATTGGGCCTTTGAGACCCATTAAGATTGGATTTGGAATCCAAGTCTAAAAGACACTATTAAAAGTGTAATTGTTTAATTTGGAATTAAACATGAATTAGTAATGGATACAATTTAAAATTGGATTTAAAATTGTAGTTTGATATAATTCAAGAATATGTACTTTGAGTATTTATTCATTAACGAGTTGGACTCGCGCAAATAAAATCATTATTTGAACATTGGATGGTCATTAATTCAAAGATTAATTAATTGGATTAGATTGATTGAATAACATGCTTTGTGTGAACTTGGATGTATTTGTTTGAATAATGTATATCGGATGAATATTAGTTGGGTGGGGGCAATTTTGGAAATTGTTGTAAGTATGGTACTTATTTGTTAAATTGGACATGCGCGTCCAGCCTTTCACCTCCTTATCTCTTTGTATTTCTCTTCTCACCAATTCCCCTCAATGCAAATGAGGTTTCTTTTAGTGTTATGTAATTGGGTAGAAGTATGTATAATGCTAGCGAGAGAGAGGAAATGAAGAGATTTGTTCTGGGAACAAATTGTTTTAAATATCCATCCACATATCATTATTAAATTTTATTCGCGCCTTATTATGCTTTTAGAATGCATGTTTAAGGGTGTATGATGAGACCTAATCAAAGATAATAAATTGGTTGCCAATTTACGTGAAAAACCCTCATCAAATATTAAGTGTTTTCCTTCCATTGAGTGGTTCTTTCTCAAGATCCAAGATTGGCATTGGTTTGTTGGCCAAAGTCAAGATCAATGTCCATCGTGGATGTGTTTGAATCATGAAAGCTTTATTCTATATCGCATGTCTTGGGCGGTTGTGACTTGTTGGCCAAAGTCAAGGTCACTTCTAGTTCATCGACGTGGATTACGAAGCTTTCCCACTATCAATGGGTCCCGCTTAACTGGAATCATTATGCTTGTTGAGCCAAAGCCAAAGCTTAGTTGATTCAGAGGAAAATGTTAGGAAATTTATATTGGATATATATCTTGGACTTGGAGGTCCACCTACCGGATCTAGGAATTGGATGGGATCCAATTGATCTTAGAGATCTACCTAGTTAAGTTTCATACAACTTGTTGGCCAAAGTCAAGGTTGTGTGTTATTTAACGGGATCCTAGCCCACTAGGAAACTGGGTTTCCCGAGTACTCCACAGAGGGTTAGAGGCTCGCAGAAAAATAGTGGGAGGCCAATATTAAATTTGCAATTTCGTTTAATACTTGCTTACACGCGCTCTTTTATTTTATTTATCGTTGTTATAAATATATATTAGTTGGACTAATATCTTTTATTGCTTTCTTTGAACAGTTAGACTGTACAAGACAGTACTCCACTTGTAGTTGGTTATATAGTTGGACTATAGTAACCATTACATTTTGAGTGTACCCGAAATCGTTGATTGGATAGTGGACTATTGCAATCGAGATGGCTGGAAAGATTAGCGTTATGGACATCATCATGGGCGAAAATGTCTTTAACGGCGTAAATTTTCCAGATTGGGAAATGAATCTCAGAATAATCCTCGGAGCTGAGAAGTGACTCTATTGGATAGAGAAACCTCTCGGGCCCTGAGCCCGGAGTTGATCAAATAGTAGAGCATGAGCTTAAGAAGACTCATCGTGATGATAACTTTAGTGCTCAATCTGTTATGCTTGCTGCAATGACTCCTTAATTTCGTCATCAGAACTAAGGATTAGATCCTTATACCGTGATGTTGAAATCAAACGATCTTCATAGATCTAACCTTAGATCTTAGAAGTACGAATTGCAAAAGAAGCTATTTCACTTGCGTATGTTAGAGGGTACATCTGTCGAGCACTAGATATCGCAAATGATTGCTGACATCGAACAGCTAGGTTTGCTGGGCATTACCTATAAGGCCGAGACTTCCATAGATTTGATCTTACAGTCTCTACCCGAAAGGGCGGGTTCATCATGAACCAACAGAAAACTCTTGGAGAGTTAATGACTATGCTCAATGAGGCAGAGCCATAGCTTCCAAAAGGGCAAGAAGCGCAATGCGCATCTTATTTCGACATCCCAGAAGGCCAAGGCTTGGCCGAAGGCTTTGTTGGTCTCTAAGAACATTCCAAGATCATATAAGTAATGAAATCATGTGAATACGAAAGTAAGAATGGCGGAAACATACTTACAAAGATCGAATGTTGGATGCGTTGAACACAAAAATTTTGCCTCCTCCTAGTTTCGGCCAAGGTTCTCTTTGAAGTTGAAATCCAAGCTCCAAGCTTTGATCTTGATTCCAAGCTCAACAGATTAGTTTCCCTAACACCTTGATATGATTCCTTGAATGTGCTAGCAAGATAAGAAAAAAAAAACAATTTTTCCTTCTAATGGTGAAGCTCACGATTTTGAAGTTCAAAGAGAGAGAGAAAGAGTTTCAATTTTCTTTTGTTTTTGTTTTCTAAAAAACTTAATACCAAAGTCCTTCACATTTTTGGTATATGCTTTTCCAAAAAGCATAAAGCAAAATGGAGGGAAAATGGCATTCAATGCCTCCATCTACTCCCATCATGAATAGTGACTGGTTGTCAATCACAAAAAAGTGACATGACTTACATCACTAAAGTGACAGGCGATGTGACTTGCGATGTGACTTGTGGGCCCCACTTTAATTCAAAATGTGAGTGGGCCCGCAAACTCATTTCGGGCTCGGGTTCGTTAATTCTGAATTAACGAACTTTCCATTGCGACGTAATTAAATCAAATTTAATTAAATAATTATGCCTAGCAAAATTACTATTCACGTCGCTCGCGAATTAATTCTAAATAAATTCGTTAGCCTGAATTAAAATCCAATTTTAATTCCGCGTCGAAATCTACTTTCGCTTAATATATGGAATATATCATTTTATCGATTAATTCCAAATTAATCGTTCTCTCTCTTCAAATAGTATTTTATCCCAGATAAAATCTCTCCGCAATTAATCCTAGATTAATTATGTTCGAATCATACGTCATCGGTGAATCTTCGGGAAGCGATCCATGAGATCCCTGGATATGTTGGCAGTAAATCCGGTTGTCGGACTATCCGAACACATACGTACCTCGTAATATGTTTTTACCGATTTACGAGACGTGGTTGGCTTCTAGCAAAGCACCGTGCCTACCCAATTCTCCAGAAATATTCTTAAAGGAATATATAATCTATGTCAGGCATACTATACGTAGTATTGCGTATTGCGATCTAGTATCGGATGTCACATGCAAGGCCTGAGGCTGGAATAGTGTTTGCCCCGTACGAAGCATATATCGGGTTACAAGCAACTAGTCTCTTTAATCGGATAATCATGACCTTGTCATATTATCTCGATGGTTGCAACCAATTAGAGTACCAGTTCTGTATCCCTGCGTGATCATCATCTCCATAAGACTGAAGTGATACTTCCATCTTGACATCACACCCAATACACTACGATTCTCAATAAACCCAGAAGAGGCATACACAGAACCTGTTAAAGTCTTGGACGACCAAAACCAAAGCGTATTGATTGTCGCAAGTATTAGCGATGCAAGTCTCAGGTTAAGACCAAATACACCTACCCTGATGCGGATTCCCATAGACACATAGTCATACTACCAATGGGATTCCGCGGGGTCTATCCAGAGCGAAGCTGTTTCCATACCATCGGTAAACACAACCTCCTATCACACTTGCATAAGTATCCAATACTTAAATATATGAGAACTATGTTGTTACGCATCCATAACACGTACAAGTGTAATACTAGTCTATTCCGCATTATCGATGTCCAGTCTCGATAATACTACGACTAGGGATATTTAATGATTAAACCTTTATGGATTGATATTGTCTCATATCTAATAATCCGGAACTAATCATAAGGACTTTTATCATTTATATATTTAAGTAATCAAATTACAAAATGATAAAATGCAATTTTCATTGCTACATAGTTAATTTGTACAAAATCCACAATGTTTTTTTTACAAATAGTGACGCTATGGGTCATAATTGTCTAACAATCTCCCACTTGGCCTATAGCCAGTCACTCAAGCATCTAATATCTGAACTATGTACATGTCGTTCAAACTTTTGCTGAGGAATAGCTTTCGTCAGCGGATCTGTAATGTTGTCCTCGGATGCGACCTTCTCGATCTTCACATCGCCACGATGTATGATCTCACAAATCAGACGGAAACGTCGAAGAACATGCTTGGATCGTTGATGAGACCACGATTCCTTACCCTGTGCTATAGCCCCGTTATTGTCACAATACAATGGAATGGGCTCAGCTGGTAACAGAACTACTCCTAATCCAATTAGGAATTTGCGGATCCAAACTGCCTCTTTTACTGCTTCAGCTGCATCAATATACTCTGCTTCTGTTGTTGAATCGGCAACAGTCTTTTTCTTGGAATATTTCCAGCTTACTGCTCCGTTATTCAAACAAAATTTGTACCCGGATTGGGACTTGCAGTCCTCTTTATCGGTTTGGAAACTTGCATCGGTGTACCCAGTTACCTCAAGTTCTCCATCTCCATAGATTAAGAAAGCATCCTTAGTTCGTCTAAGAAACTTAAGGATATTCTTAACCGCCATCCAGTGACCATCACCTGGATCAGCCTGATAGCGACTACACATGCTCAAAGCATACGAGACATCAGGTCGCGTACATATCATGGCATACATGATCGATCCGAATACCGAGGCGAACAGTATCCGACTCATGTTGTCTCTTTCATCTTGAGTTTTAGGACACATGTCCTTAGATAGAGTGACACCATGTGACACTGGCAACAGTCCCCTTTTGGACTGATCCATGTTGAATCTCTTCAATACTTTGTCAATGTACGTGCTCTGTGAGAGTCCAAGCTGCTTTCTAGATCTATCCCGGTAGATCTTTATTCCTAGAATAAAGGCTACTTCTCCCAGATCCTTCATGGAGAATTTTAATGAAAGCCAAGCTTTCACCGATGTTAACATGGGAATGTCATTGCCAATAAGCAATACATCATCAACGTAAAGGACAATGAATGTCAGTGCGCTCCCACTAATCTTCTTATATACACAAGGATTATCCTCGTTTTGAACGAAATCATATTCTTTTTTGATCTCATCAAAACATTGGTTCCAAGAACGCGATGCTTGCTTCAATCCATAAATGGATCGATTTAACTTACAAACCTTGTTTACAAGTCTTGGTACGACAAAACCGTCAGGCTGTTGCATATAAACATCCTCCAAAAAGTTTCCGTTAAAGAAAGCGGTTTTGACGTCCATCTGGCATATCTCGTAATCGAATGTGTCCATTACAACAAGGACGGGCATTGGAAAAGGACATGTTTTTCTGGAGCCACTGTGAATCCTGTCTAGAAGGAAATATGACCAAGAGACATTTGCAGTTATAGCAAGCACTATCCTAATGGATTTAATCATGGCAACTGGTGAAAAAGTTTTGTCGTAATCGAAACCATGTCGTTGACGATACCCTTTCGCTACAAGCCTAGCTTTGTACATTTGTATGTTGCCATCCATGTCGGTCTTCCTCTTGAAGACCCATTTGCAACCAATAGGCTTTACGCCTTCTGGAGCATCAACCAGTGTCCAAACTTGGTTGGTGTACATGGAATCCATTTCGGAATTCATGGCATCTTGCCATAAACCGGATTCGATATCTTGTATCGCTTCCTCATACGTAGCCGGCTCGTCTTCCTCAATAAGATTAATATCCACATGAGGTGAGATCAGAAACCCATACCTCTCAGGTTGTTTTCTGACTCTCTCTGACCTACGCGGTCCTTGTGTATTCGAAGATTGTGGTACAGTTTCATCCCTGATGAACTATTCTTGTTCCGTTAAGGATTCTGTGCCAGGAACAGTATCACTCCAATTTTCATCGAGTTCTACTTTCCTCCCACTTATCACTGCATTTAGGAATTCCTTCTCAAGGAAAACTGCATGTAGAGCAACAAATATTTTGTTCTCTTGTGGGTGATAGAAGTAATATCCTTTGGTTTCCCTAGGATATCCTATAAATAGGCATTTATCCGATTTGGGTTCAAGTTTGGTACCTTCCAAACGTTTGACGTATGCCCAACAACCCCAAATCTTCAGGAATGAGAAACCAGGTTTCTTTCCTGTCTATATTTCATACGGAGTCTGTTGAACAGACTTTGACGGAACCTTATTCAAAATAAGTATGCACTGTTCAATGCATATTCCCAGAAGGAAATAGGTAGCTCTGTGCGACTCATTATAGACCTTACCATGTCTAACAAAGTTCGGTTTCTCCGTTCGGACACACAGTTTAATTGCGGTGTTCCTGGAGGAGTCAACTATGAAAGAATACCATATTCTTTCAAGTTATCGAGAAACTCACTGCTCAAGTATTCGCCACCACGGTCTGATCGTAATGCCTTAATACTTTTGCCGGTCTGTTTTTCTACTTCATGTCGAAACTCTTTGAATTTCTCAAAGGTTTCCGACTTGTGTCTAATAAGATACACATAACCATAACGCGATGCATCATCCGTAAAGGTTACGAAGTATTCATATCCACCTCTAGCCTGGCTAGACATGGGCCCACATACGTCACTATGAACGAGGGCTAACAGTTCGGTGGTACGTGCACCTTTACCGCTAAAAGGTGATTTAGGCATCTTTCGTAATAAACAAGATTTGCAGACGTCATATGAATTTGGATCAAATCCGTCCAAGTACCCACTCTTCGAAAGTGTGGATATACGTGTCTTGTTTATGGGTCCCAGACGACAATGCCATATATAAGTTTCATCTTTGTCACTTACTTTAAGCCTTTTGTTTGTTACATTATATGTTTGAGATTGATTCATATTCAAAATATAAATACCATTATTTACATCAGCAGTGCAAATTTCCATATCATTTTTATACATAAAACACCCAGTGTTTCTAAATACAAAAGTATACCCACATTGTGCTAACATAGATACATAAATAATATTCCTAGTCAAACTGGTACATAATAACAGTCTGATAGTTTAAGTACATGCCGCGATGGCAGTTCCAAAATAAAAGTGCCAACGACCAGAACGGCGACTCGTGTCCCATTTCCAATGCGGAGGTCAATCTCTTCTGAGGCCAGTCTCCTGCTAATCTGCAGATCATGCACATCAGTACATATATGAGTACCACAACCAGAATCAAAAATCCAATTTTTAAAACTAGTAGTAGACATGTTTATTTCTATAACAAACATACTTGAAGCCGGTGCCTTGCCAGCTTTGATTTCCTTCATGTGTGCCTTGTACTCGCGGCAGTCACGCTTCCAGTGACCCTGCTTGCCGCACTGGAGACATACATCTTGGGATTTGTCCTTACCCTTCCCATAAGGTTTTGACGATTTCTCATTGCCTTTCTTCTTATTCTTCTTCTTTACACCTTCAGTCGCCTTGGGCCAAGCCCTCGGAGACTGAGATGTTGAAGCGATGTGCGCCTCGCGCTTCTTGCCCTTAAGGAGCTCTTTTTCTGCTTCGCACAGAGTGGACATCAACTCTCCAAGATTTTGGTCTTGGTTCAACATGTTGTAGTTCATGATGAACCCACTCCAAGTGTCGGGGAGAGACTGTAGGATCAAATTTACTGAAGTCTTAGCCTCGAAGACGATGCCCATCTGTCCAAGCTGCTCAATGTCACCAATCATCTGTGACACATGATGCTCAACAGATGTACCCTCTTACATGCGAGCGCGGAAGAACTTCTTCTGCAACTCATATCTTTGCGATCTACGATTAGATCGGTGAAATCATGCAACTTCACCATCATCTCATAGGGATCCAATCCCTTGTTTTGACGACGGAATTGTGGAGTCATAGCAGCAAGCATTACCGATTGAGCAGTCGCATTGTCATCGCTATGAGTCTTCCAAAGCTCTAGCTCAAGAAACTGATCAGGTCAGGGCTTAGGCCCAAGAGGTCTCTCTATAGTGTAGAGCAACTTCTCGGATCCCAGAACAATTCTGAGATTCATATCCCAGTCTTGAAAGTTTGTGCCATTAAAGACATTATCGCCCATGACAATATCCATAATGCTTAACTTTCCTATCATCTTAACCGCAGTAGTCCAACTATTCGATTAACGATGTATGGGTACAGTCTAACTGTTACAAGATAAATAATAATATATTAGTCCAACTAATAAAAATAATTGACGAAATAATTTGAAAGCGCGTAAAGCTAAGTATTTGAACGAAATTGCAAATTCAATACTAGCCTCCCACTATTTTTCTGCGAGCCTCTAACCCTCTGTTGAGTACTCGGGAAACCTAGTTTCCTAGTGGGCTAGGATCCCGTTAAATATAACACAACCTTGACTTTGGCCAACAAGCTGTATGATATTTAACTAGGTAGATCTCTAAGATCAATTGGATCTCATCCAATTCCTAGATCCGGTAGGTGGACCTCCAAGTCCGAAACATATATATAATATATATGCCAATATATCCAATATTTTTTCCTAACCTTTTCCTCTCAATCAACTAAGCCTTGGCTTTGGTACATCAAGCTTCATGATTCCAGTTAAGCGGAACCCATTGACTTTGGAAAGATTCGTAATCGATGTCGATGGACAAGAATGATCTTGACTTTGGCCAAAAAATCACAACTTGGAAAAGACATACGATATAGAACAAAGCCTTCATGATTCAAACACATCCGCGATGGACAAAGGTCTTGACTTTGGCCAACAAACCAGTGCCAATCTTGGATCTTCAGTAAGAATCACTCAATGGAAGGAAAACGCTTAATATTTGTTGAGGGTTTTTCACATAAATTGGCAACCAATTTATTATCTTTGTTAGGTCTCATCATTGACCGGCGTAAACACACACGTATAACGCAAGCGCACGTATCGTTCAAGTAGTATAAAAATATCGATCCCACGATGACTTAATTCCTATTGTTGTTATTAATTATTGAATCTATTTATTTACAGATATCTAATTATAGGGAGAAGGGAATTGATTGCTTTGATTGGTTGAATGTGGAATTGCTTAATAAAAATAAAATAAACAAAAGAAAATACTAAGGAAAATAAATAAAAAGACTTAAAAGATCTAGGGTCGTGATTCCACACAATACAGTTAAAAAGATGATTGACTCTCTTATTTATGTGTAATAAATTAATTTGTTAACCTGGAACACGATGATATGCAAAAGCCTCTTCCGATGGTCAGACGCAAATACCCAGTATAATCCAATTGAACCATATTCCTATGTCAACCACATTACCTGCTGATTCATTAAGTTTAAGTTTCAATTATGGCTACCCCCGCCCGACAGGTATATTCCTATCATGTAAGGAAATCTATTAAAAGAGTTATCTATCCTCAAGGAAGATCGTGGGCTATTGAATTTAAGGCTGAAACCTAAATCCCTATGTCTAGTTATTTTAGATTTACCCCATCAATCTTATTAATTGCCAGTTAACAAGACGCATTAAGTTTAAGACTCAATAAACAAACTAAAGAACTACCCATAAAAAGAAAATCAATTATTAAGTGTGTATATTGTGTTTCATCACTTCCCTAGAATAAAAATAAAATGCTGGGGATTGGGGATCCACTTTTACTATTTATAATTTAGATATCTCTCTTAATATAATACAGAAATTAAACATGATATTACCGACCAGCCATAAAGGCGGTATTCTTTATTAAGTCAAATTAAGTCCGACCAGCCATAAAGGCGGTAATAGTATTTGAACATAAACCAGCCATATAGGCGGTAATTACCTGTCACCTAAAGACCAGCCATATAGGCGGTGCCACATTATGTCAAATAAATAAAACCAGCCATTAAAGCGGTAATCTTTTATATTTTGAATTATAATTTCCATATTATATTTAAAGGAGATTAATCTAAATTAAAATAATAAAAGCTTCACCTTATCCCCAGCAGAAAATTAACTACTAAACATTAAAGAAAGGTAGAAGAAGAGAACTACTATTACTGAAAATTAAAAGACATAAAATAAAAATATTATTTATATATACAAAAATAGATGCTTCCTATAAAATTAGGGAGAAATTCCCAAGGAGAGCATGAAGAAAAATGAATCTGGCGGCCTTCTTTTATAGGCTGATTTTGGGCCAGCGTCGCGACGCTCAAAATGCACTAGCGTCGCGATGCTGGCAACAGTTCACGCGGAGTCCACGTGGGTTGACCACGCGTCTGTCGGCAGCAATAATTGAGACACGTGTCATGCTCTGGTTAGCTGGCGATGCGGTCCAATGAAATCCTGCCACATGTCAGCTTGTGATTGGGTGGAATTCGGATCAATAGAATGGTGACACGTGGCGTGCTCTAATTCATTGATTATTCGGTCCAATAGAAAGAGGACACGTGGCACGCGCTTGGGTTGGTCGAATAGGATGTCGACACGTGGCTCCCGGCGCACGTTAGCAGAATCGTTGTGATGGTGACACGTGGCACGACACACGTTAGCATGATCGGCGCACTTTAGCAAATTTTGACCAATCAGATTTTGACACGTGGCTGACGGCGCATGTTAGCACATTCGGCGCATCCTGGGCGTCGCGCCGCGCAAGGCTTCAGAGTCGCGACGCGGAAAAGACGAAAATATCCCTGTTGACGCATTTTTGTCCGTTTTTGCCCCAAATTGCCTCAAGTGTTTTCCAAACTTTATTTATCTATAAAATAACAACAAACACACATCAAAACGTTCATAAAACTCGAGAAACAATACAAAACATTAGGCTAAATGAGTGGGAAATAGTGATATAAATACCACTCATCAATCATACACCCTTAAGCATGCATTCTAAAAGCATAATAAGGCGCGGTAAATAAATTAATAATGATATGCGGATGGATATCTCACAGATTGTTCCTAGAACAAATCACTCCATTTCCTCTCCCCCGGCTAGCACTATTCTAACTTCTACCCAATTACATAATACAATTAAAGAAACCTCATTAACATTGAGGGGAATTAGGTGAGAAGAGAATTACAAAGAATCGAGAGAGATAAGGCTGGACACGCAGGTCCAATTTAATAAATTCTAAATTTACAACAGTTTCCAAAATTGCCTTTTCCATTCTAATATCCATCCGATATACATTATTCATTCAACACATCCATGTATTCACACAAAGCATGTTATTCAATCAATCTAATTCAATTAATTAATCTTTGAATAAATTGATCATCCAATGTTCAAACAACGATTTGATTTGCGCGAGTCCAACTCGTTTTAAGAATAAGTACTCAAAGTGCGAATTCTTGAATTATATCGAACTACAATTTAAATCTAATTTAATTCGTATTCAATACTAATTCTATATTTAATTCCAAATTAAATAATTACACTTTTAAATGCGCCTTTACGACTTAGATTCCAAATCTAATATAAATGGGTCTCAAAGCCCAATTAACATCCAATGTCATTTAATTAAAGTCCAATGGGCTTTCAATTAATTTCTTAAGGCATGGACATTGGTCAATATGGGTCAAACCCAAATACCAAAGCCCAATTAAAGGAATCACCATATTTGCCAAGAAACCAATTTCGGCCCATTAGGCCCAATTAAACATAAAAGGCTCATTTGTTATATTTGGACTTAATGGAATGGTTTAGGCCCAATTTGGATCCAATCCAATTGTCCTAATCCAACTTGGCCCAACCAAGCCCATTAGGCCCAAATACAACAATATAAGCCCAATTCTAAATTAAGCCCAACTAATTAAATTTTAATATTCCAAATATCATGATTTAATTAATTAAAGTGTTTAACCATGATTAACTATTTAAATTGACATTTCCAAAATACTAATCTAATCAATTAATACATGTCCAACATTATTGAAACAACAATTCGAATGTTGGATGCGTTGAACACAAAATTTTTCCTCCTCCTAGTTTCGGCCAAGGTCCTATTTGAAGTTGAAATCCAAGCTCCAAGCTTTGATCTTGATTCCAAGCTCAAGGGATTAGTTTCCCTAACACCTTGATGTGATTCCTTGAATATGCTAGCAAGATAAGAAAGAAAAACAATTTTTCCCTCACGGTTTTGAAGCTCAAAGAGAGAGAGAGAGTTTCAATTTTCTTTTGTTTTTGTTTTCTAAAAAACTTAATACTAAAGTCCTTCACATTTTTGGTATATGATTTTCCAAAAAGCATAAAGCAAATGGAGGGAAAAATGGCATTCAATGCCTCCATCTACTCCCATCATGAATAGTGACTGGTTGTCAATCACAAAAAGGTGACATGACTTCCATCACTAAAGTGACAGGCGATGTGACTTGCGATGTGACATGTGGGCCCCACTTTAATTCAAAATGCCAGTGGGCCCTCAAACACATTTCGGGCTCGGGTTCGTTAATTCCGAATTAATGAACTTTCTGTTGCAATGTAATTAAATCAAATTTAATTAAATAATTATGCCTAGTAAAATTATTATTCACGTCGCTCGCGAATTAATTCTAAATCAATTCGTTAGCCCGAATTAAAATCTGATTTTAATTTCGCGTCTAAATCTAATTTCGCTTAATATATTGAATATATCATTTTATTAATTAATTCCAAATTAATCGTTCTCTCTCTTCAAATAGTATTTTATCCCAGATAAAATATCTCTGCAATTAATCATAGATTAATTATGTTCGAATCATACGTCATCGGTGAATCTTCGGGAAGCGACCCATGAGATCCCTGGATATGTTGGCAGTAAATTCGGTTGTCGGACTATCCTAACACGTACGTATCTCGTACTACGTTTTTACCGATTTACGAGACATGGTTGGCTTCTAGCAAAGCACCGTGCCTACCCAATTCTCCAGAAATATTCTTAAAGGAATATATAATCTTTGTCACGCGTAGTATACGTAGTATTGCGTATTGAGATCTAGTATCGGATGTCACATGCAAGGTCTGAGGCTGGAATAGTGTCTGCCCCGTAAGAAGCATATATCGGATTACAAGCAACTAGTCTCTTTAATCGGATAATCATGACCTTGTCATATTATCCCGATGGTTGCAACCAATTAGAGTACCAGTTCTGTATCCCTGCATGATCATCATCTCCATATGAATGAAGTGATACTTCCATCTTGACATCACACCCAATACACTACGATTCTCAATAAACCCAGTAGAGGCGTACAAAGAGCCTGTTAAAGTCCTGAATGTATTGATTGTCACAAGTACTAGCGATGCAAGTCTCAAGTTAAGACCAAATACACCTACCCTGATGCGGATTCCCATAGACACATAGTCATACAACCAATGGGATTCCGCGGGGTCTATCCAGAGCGAAGCTGTTTCCGTACCATCGGTAACACAACCTCCTATCACACTTGCATAAGTATCCAATACTTAAATATATGAGAACTATGCTGTTACGCTTCCATAACACGCACAAGTGCAATATTAGTCTATTCCGCATTATCGATGTCCAGTCTCGAAAATACTACGACTAGGGATATTTAATGATTAAACCTTTATGGATTGATATTGTCTCATATCTAATAATCTGGAACTAATCATAAGGACTTTTATCATTTATATATTTAAGTAATCAAATTACAAAATGATAAAATGTAATTTCCATTGCTACATAGTTAATTTGTACAAAAACCACAATGTCTTTTACAAATAGTGACGCTATGGGTCATAATTGTCTACTAGTCCGACAACCGTATTTACTACCAACATATCCAGGGATCTCTTGGGTCGCTTCCCAAATATTCATCGATGACATTTGACTCGAACAGAATTTATCTGGGATTAATTATGAGAGAAAGAATTTATCTTGGATTAAAATCTTCAAGAAGAGAGAACGCGATTAATTTTGAATTAATCGACAAAATAAATATAATAGTGAAATTGGATTTTTCTATTTAATTTATTTATTTGGGCAAAAATAATATATTGGATATATTAATTGAAATTAGATTTCAATGCGGAATTAAAATTGGATTTTAATTCATGCGAACAAATTAATTTGGAATTAATTCGTAAGCGACTTTTGCAATAATTTTTCTAGGCATTATTATTTAAATTAAATTGGATTTAATTACGTTGCGACGGAAAATTCATTTAATCAGATTAAACGAACCCGGACCCAAAGTGTGTTGTACGAGCCAACTTAGATTTGGAATTTTAATGGGTGGGACCCATGACTTACATCAACTTGTCAAAGATTGATGGAGGTAGTTGGCAACATTTATTAACTCCTTTAATGACACACAACCACCAACTTTGGAAGTCAATTTTGTATTAGTTTTTGGAAAACAAAAATACACTATTCCTTCTCTTCTTCATTGCAAAAAATGTGACCCTCTCTTCTCTTTGAAAATTTTTGTTGCAAAATTTCAAGCAAGCTTGCACTTGGGAGTTAAATCAAGGTGATAGGGAAACTCACCCATGAGTTTGGAATTCAATCAAAAGGCTTGGAGCTTCTACATCCATTGGAGAATTTTGAAATCTCAACCAATCAATGTAAGTAATTTCCGCAACTTATCTTTGATTTATTCACACACAAATCTTGTTTAGAGATCCTTGACATGTCTATGACACTAACAGTGCGGGATCTGCTGATAAGCAGGAGAATGGCTTCAGATGAGATCGATTTGCCAGTCAGAAATGAGACAAGAGTCGCTGTTTTGGATGTGGGAACCTAAGTTTTGGAACTGCCCTTTGGCATATACTTAAATTAGGAAACTGTTGTAATGTACCTAGTTTGACTAGAAACATTATCTCTATATCTAGTTTAACCCGTTGCGGGTATACCTTTATGTTCCATAACATTGGGTGTTTTGTTTATAAAGATGATATTGAGATATACACATTAGATGTGAATAACAGTATTTATATTTTGAATATAAACGAATCTCAAACATATAACATGACAAACAAAAGCTCAAATTGAGTAACACAGATGAGACTTATTAGTGGCATTATTGTCTGGGACACATTAAAAAGACTCATATATCCACACTTTCGAAGAGTGGATACAAGGACGGATTTGATCCTAATTCAAATGATGTCTGCAAATCTTATTTATTAGGCAAAGTGCCTAAAATACCTTTTAGTGGTAAATGTGTATGTGCCACCGAATTGTTAGCCTCCGTTCATGGTGACATATGTGGGTCTATATCTAGCTAGGCTAAAGGTGGTTATGAATACTTCGTAACCGTTACAGATGTTGCATCGCGTTATGGTTATGTGTATCTTATGACACACAAGTCGAAAACTTTTGATATATTCAAAAAGTTTCGACACAAAGTGGACAAACAGACCGGTAAATGTATTAAAACATTACATTCAGACTGTGGTAGAGAATACTTAAGAAATGAGTTTCTTGATTACTTGAAAGAGTATAGTATTCTTTCACATTGGACTCCTCCCGGAACACCTCAATTGAGTGTTGTGTCCGAACGGAGAAATCGAACTTTGTTGGACATGGTAAGGTTAATGATGAGTCGCACTGAGCTACTAATTTCCTTCAAGGGATACGCATTGAATAGTGCAATACTTATTTTGAATAAGGTTCCGACAAAGTCTGTTGGACGGACTCCATATGAAATATGGACAGGAAAGAAACTGGGTTTCTCATTCTTGAAGATTTGGGGATGCTGGGCATATGTTAAATGTTTGGATGGTACAAAACTAGAACCCAAATCAGATAAGTGTCTATTTATAATTTGTTATCCTAGGGAAACCAAAGGATATTATTTCCACAACCAATAAGAGAACAAGGTATTTGTTGTTCTCCATGCGGTTTTCCTTAGAGGAATTCCTAAATGCAGTGGTAAGTGGGAGGAAAGTAGAACTCGATGAAAATCGGAATGATACTGTTCCTGGCACCGATCCCCGTACGGAACACGAACAGTTCATCAGGGATGAGACTGTTTCACAATCTTCTAATACACAAGAACCGCGTAGGTCAGAGAGAGTCAGAAAATAACTTAAGAGGTATGGGTTTCTGATCTCACCTCATATAGATATTAATCTTATTGAGGAAGAAGAACCGGCTACGTATGAGGAAGCGATACAGGGTATCGACTCCGCTTTATGGCAAGAGGCCATGAAGTCCGAAATGGATTCCATGTATACAACCAAGTTTGGATACTGGTTGATGTACCAGAAGGCATTATGCCTATTGGTAGCAAATGCGTCTTCATGGTGAAGACATACATGGATGGCAATATACAAACGTACAAAGCTAGGCTTGTAACGAAAGGGTATTGTCATCAACATAATATCGATTACGATGAAACCTTTTACCCGTTGCCATGATTAAATCCATTCGGATAATGCTTGTTATTACTACATATTTCGATTATGAAATATGGCAGATGAACGTCAAAACCGATTTCCTTAATGGAAACCTTTTGGAGGATGTTGATATACAATAGCCTGACGGGTTTGTCATGCGCAAACATGCAAATAAGGTTTGCAAGTTAAATCGATCCATTTATGGATTGAAGCAATCATTGTGTTCTTAGAACCAACGTTTTGATGAGATCATAATGGTATATGGTTTCATTCAAAACGAAGATGATTCTTGTGTTTATAAGAAGGTTAGTGGGAGCGTACTGACATTGATTGTCCTATACATTGATGATGTATTATTTCTTGGAAATGACATTCCCATACTAAAATCGGTGAAAGTTTGGCTTTCATTAAAATTCTCCATATAAAAACTTGGGAGAGGCAACCTTTATTCTAAGAATAAGGATCTACTTGATAGATCTAAAAGTTGTTGGCACTCTCCAAGAACTCGTACATTGACAAACATGTACGCGACCTGGTGTCTCATATGTTTTGAACATGTGGAGTCACTATCAGGCTAATCCAGGTGATAGTCCCTGGATTGATATAAAGAAAAATCCTTGAGTATCTTAGACGAACTAAGGATGCTTTCTTAATCCATGGAGAATGAGAACTTGAGGTGACAAAATTCACCATTGCAAGTTTCCAAACCAATAAATGCAACTGTAAGTCGCAATAAGGGTACATATTTTGTTTTGAATAACGGAACAATAAGATGGAAATCTTACTAGCAAGAAATTGTAGCCGATTCAACAATAAAAGTGGAATATATTGCTGCGACTGAGGTAGCAAAAGAAGCATTTTGGATCTATAAAATTCCTAATTGGATTAGGAGTAGTTCTGTTAGCAGCTGAGCTGGGCTACAACACAGGCTAAGGAATTATGGTCTCATCAATGATCCAAGTATGTTCTTCGATGGTTTCATCTGATTCGAGAGATCACACATCGTGGCGATATGAAGATCAAAAAATCATTTCAGATGATAACCTTTCAGATCCGCTGATAAAAGCTATATCTCAGCATAAGCATGAGCGACCCGTACATAGTTCAGGTGTTGGACACTTGAGTGATTGGCTATAGGCCAAGTGGGAAATTGTTGGACAATTATGACCTATAGCATCACTATTTGTAAAAGACATGGTGTTTTTGTATAAATTAACTATGTGACAAAGGAAATTTCTCTTTTATCATTTGTAATTGGATTACTTGGATATATAAATGATAAAAGTCCATATGATTAGTACCGGATTAATAAGATATGAGACAGTATTAATCCACGAAAGGTTTAATCATTAAATATCCCTAGTCGTAGTTTAATCGAGACTGGACATCGATAATACGGAATAGACTAGTATTACACTTGTGCACGTTATGAAGCTTAACGACATAGTTCTCATATATTTAAGTATTTGATACTTATGCAAGTGTGATAAGAGGTTCTCTTGGCCTTTGGACAGGGATCAGATTCGCTCTGGATAGACCCCACGGAATCCCATTGGTAGTATGACTAGGTGTCTATGGGAATCTGAATCATGGTAGGTGTATTTGGTCTTAACCTGAGACTTACATCGCTAATACATGCGACAATCAGTACGCTTTGGTTTTGGTCGTCCGGGGCTTTAACAGGTTCTGTGTACGCCTCTTTTGGGTTTACTGAAAATCATATTGTATTTGGTGTGATGTCAAGATGGAAGTATCACTTCAGTCATATGGAGATGATGATCACGCAGGGATATAGAACTAGTAATCTCAAATGTTGTAGCTATCGGGATAATATGACTACGTCATGATTATCCGATTAAAGAGACTAGTTGCTAGTGATCCGATATATGCTTCGTACGGGGCAGACACAATTCCAGCCCCAGGCCTAGCATGTGACATCAGATACTGGATCGTAATACGCAATACATTATAAACTACGTCTGATACATATTATATATATTCCATGTTGAATATATTTCTGGAGAATTATGTAGGCACGGTGCTTTGCTAGAAGCCAATCATGTCTTGTAAATTGGTAAGAATATGGTACCAGGTACGCACGTGTCGGATAGTCCGACAACCGTATTTACTGCCAACATATCCATGGATCTCTTGGGTCGCTTCCCAAAGATTCACCGATGACATTTGACTCGAATACGAAATTAATCTGGGATTAATCATGAGAAAGAAAAATTAATCTGGGATTAATTACGGCAAGAATTAATCTGGGATTAATTATCAATGGGAAAATTTATCTGGGATTAATTGCGTTAAGAATTAATCTGGGATTAATTCATGTAGAATAGAGAATGCGATTAATTTGAAATTAATCGGTAAAATAAATTTAATAGTTAAATTGGATTTTTCTATTTAATTTATTTATTTGGGCTAAAATAATATATTGGATATATTAATTGAAATTGGATTTCAAACGAAATTAAAATTGGATTTTAATTCAAGCGAACAAATTAATTTAGAATTATTTTGAAAGTGACTTCCGTAATAATTCTGCGAGGTATTATTATTTAATTAAATTGGATTTAATTACGTTGCGACAGAAAATTCGTTTAGTCGGATTAAACGAACCGGGCCCAAAGTGTGTTGTGTAAGCCAACCAAATTTTGAATTTAAAGTGGTGGGACTCACTTTACTTACATCATGTTTTGAGAAGTGATGGAAGTGGTTGGGCAATTAATGCAAAGTCTTTCACAACAAATATACACTTAAGTAAGGCTTTGGAAGTCAACTTAATATATATATGTTTTGGAAACACAAATGGACTATTCATTCTCTCCTCCATTTTCCTCTTATTGACGATTCTTACACCCTTTGGAAGGGAAACTTTTTTCTATCAAAATTTTGGGCAAAGCTAGAACTTTGTGAGTTGATTAAAGGTGATAGGGAAACTCACCCTTGATTTTGGAATTCAAATCAAAGGCTTGGATCTTCCAATAAATAAGAAATTTTTGAAATCCTAAATCCGATCAATGTGAGTATTTCCGCTACTTTCACTTGATGTATTCACATAATAATCACGCTTAGAGATCATGTGGCATGTCTAGGACACTAACATGAAGTCTGCCATGAAATCTGCAAGAGCTTGAGATTTTATGGCAGTTCGCGGCTGATACGTGATGTCATATTCCCCAAGTTCAACAGCCCATTTGGTCAGTCTGCTAGAGAGTTTAGGTTTGCTAAGTACGCTCATCAGTGGGTAGGTGGTGTAAACGATGATTGGATGAGCCTGAAAGTATGGACGTAGCCTCCGCGCCGCCGTTACTAGGGCAAGAACCAGCTTTTCAATTTGAGTATATCGTGTCTCCGGATCAAGTAGAGCTTTACTTATGTAGTAGACAGAGAGTTGATGCCCTTCTTCTTCCCTAATCAGTACAGCGCTGACCACTTATCCTGAGAATCCAAGGTAGAGGAATATCCTTTCACTGTCGACTGGCTTGGACAGGAGGGGTGGTGTGGTCAAGTATTCTTTAAGTCTTCTTAAGGCTTCTTCGCAGGCTAGGGTCCATTCGAAATTCTTTATTTTCCTGAGGGCGGAGAAAAATAAGAAATTATTTTTAGTAGACTTGGAGATGAACCTGTTTAGAGCATCGATCCTTCCCGCAAGTCGCATGACATCTTTTGGGTTTGTTGGGGAAGGAATGTCGATGGTGGATTTTATCTGCTCCGGGTTGGCTTCTATACCACGTCGAGTGACTAGATATCCAAGAAATTTCACCGAGGCTACTCTGAAGGCGCACTTGGTGGGGTTCAGTTTCATCCCATACTTCCTCATCACGTCAAATACCTCCCCCAAGTGTGCTAAGTGTTGTCTGGCTTGCAACTATTTTACCAACATGTCATCTATGTAGACTTCCATAGTTTTTCCAATTTGGTGGGAGAACATTTTGTTGACAAGGCGTTGATAGGTGGCCCCAGCATTCTTAAGTCCGAATGGCATTACCTTATAAAAGTAGACTCCCTTATTTGTGACAAAGGCTTTTTTTTCCCTGGTCGTTAGGGTGCATGAGGATTTGGTTGTAGCCTGAGTACGCGTCCATGAAACTTAGCAATTCATGCCTAGCTGTAGCATCAACCATTGAGTCGATATGGGGGAGTGGGAAAGAATCTTTCGAACAAGCTTTGTTCAAGTCTGTGAAATCAATGCAGACTCGCCATTTTCATTCTTCTTACGTACTACCACGACGTTAGCGAGCCATTCTAGGTATTGGACCTCTCTAATGACCCAATTTTCCAACAACTTTTAAACTTCCTCGTCGATGACTTGGTTCCTTTCTGGAGTGAACTTCCTCCTCTTTTATTTGACAGGTGGGTAGTCTGGATCCACATGTAGCACGTGGGTAATCTATGGGTCTATTCTCATCATATCTTCATGGGACCAAGCGAAACAGTCGTGTCGCTCTTTGAGGAAATCAATCAATTCGGTACGTAGCGCGGGATCGAGGTGAGCCCCTACTTGGGCTTTATGGTCTGAGTATAGTGGATGAATTTGGACCTCGTCGAGCGCTTCCACCTTGGGAGAGTCAATGTTGATTCGACAAGAACCCTCCTATAATTGCTATGCTGACTGGGATTTTGCTTTCAGGGTCGTTTGGTAGCAACTTCTGGAAGCAAGTTGGTCTCATTTGATTTCTTGGACACCTCAATTGGTGGGGAACTTTAACACCTGGTGATAGGTAGACGAGACTGCCCTCATGTCGTGAATCTAGGGTCATCTCATTATTAGGTTGTAGGCCGAAGGGCAGTCTAGGACCAGAAATATGGTTATTTTGTTGACCCCGCTTGCGTATACTGGAAGTGAGATTTCCCCAAATGTGAATTTTTATTCCCTGCTAAAGCCAATCAAGGCCGTCGATCGATGATTTATTTTCTCCGATCCTCCTCCCATGTCAGTGAGGGCGGTTATGAATATGATGTTGGCTGATGACCCTATGTCGACTAGCACTCTCTTGATCATGAAGTTGGCCACTTGCAAGGATATCACCAATACATCATGATGGGGATTATTATGACTGGATTTTCTGTCGTCACTGAATTCGATTGCCAAGTTGGTGTAGTCTCCCACTATCATTACCGATGGATGCAATGCGAAATTATTTGCCATCCTGATGTGTCGCTTCCCCGAGGAATAGGAGATCACACTGACTTCTTATCCCCCTGAGATGAAGTTGACAATGTTATTTATTGGTGGGGGTGGCAATGGTCCATCTTTTGACTCTCCTCTGTCGTCTCTCCTTGATATGACTGTTTTCCCTTTCTCCGTGAGCAGGTCTTTCAAATGCCCTTTGTTCAGCAACTCCAAAACTTCCAACCTCAGTGCTACACAATCGGTTGTCGTATGGCCGTAGTCCCGATGGAATTCGCACCACCTACTAGTAGACTCGACCAACGGTTCGGTTCGATTTCAAACCTGGAATCGAACCGAACGGTTCTCGGTTCCACACTATTATGGAACCGAGAACCGATAATCGAACCAGACCGGAACTGGAAGGTTTTGGTTCGGTTACGGTTCCCCTTCCGAATTATTTTTTAAAAAAAAATTTAATAAAAAAATAGAAAAAATTCTATACCAAAATGACCCTTTAATCATAATGTTTTTTCAAACTATCATATCATTTTTATAGAATCATTTTTATAAAATTCTTTTAACAATCATTTTTATAGCCAACTATTGGCTAGTGCTTTCTTTATATAAGCGATGTGATATATTTGTTACTTGGCTATTGTGTCCACATCGCTTATATGAAGAAATCAATAACCAAGAGTTGGTTATAAAAATGATATGGGCATTCATGTTTTAGTATTGAAATTTTAAATCTCATTATTATTTCTCTAAAAATTATTATTAAATTTTTTTTAAAAAAATTTATATACGATTTTAGGGTTCCAACCCGTTGGGGGAACCCGGTTCCGGTTGGAACCGTTCGGTTCCAACGGTTCCAACCAATTCGGTTAGGGTCAGAACCCTAACCGACCCGGTTAATTATGGTTCCGGTTTCGGAATCGGAACCAGAACCGGTTGGAACCGAAACCTTGTAGTTTCAACCGGTTCAGAATCAGAACCTTGGCCGAGTCTACCTACTAGTGTCTTTCCTCGCAGAGCCTTCCTTGGAGCGTGGAGGCCACTTTACTTCGTTTCCCATCTTCTTGAGGACTGAGACAAGTTCACCCGGTGATATGGTGAAGTTATAGTCTGGGAGTCTGGGGTTGCCATAAGGAGCTTTCTCTCTACTATTGAATGAGGATGGTCTGCTACTGAGGCCCCTGTCGAGAGGATGAAGATCTCTTCCTCGATAAGTTCTTTGGTCGATTGTCTGCTGGCTTCTCCTACCAAATTCTTTCGGTCGTTTGGTTGGGTGTGTCATCTTCTTCCCTTGTAGACTGGAGAAAATCTCTCTTTTTGTTCCTTTTATCTTCTTCCCATCTAATTTATGTTCGAGCCTTGGCCATTGCTTGATCTATGGTGTAGCACCGGTTTTTAGTCAACTTCTTGTAGAGCCCGCTGTCGGCCATCAACCCATTTCTAAAGGCTTCCACTGCCGTCAGCTGATGAAGGTCTAGGATAGTGATTATTTCCTTGTTGAAACATGCCACGTAGTTTCACAGAGATTCTCCCCTCCGCTGTTGGATGGCATTGAGGTCATTTTTGGTCTTCTCGAGTTTGCAAGAGCTAGCAAAGTATTCCACGAACTTGTCAGTCAATTCTTGGTATGACCTAATCGATCGATATGGTAGATTGATAAACCATGTAAGGGATGGGCCTGACAATGTTTCATCGAACCCTCTACACATGCCAGCCTCCCTCTGATGCGGAGCCAGGCCTGTGGACATCATCTTATACTTATAGTGAATTATATGGTCATCTGGGTCAGCTGATCCATCGTACAACTTCATATCAGGTGGACTGAATTTTCATGGAAGTTCGAATGAGTTGATCGCTCCTATGAAAGGGTTATCTGAAATTGTATTTGCTTTGCTTCTCTTCAGAGGTTGTCTGACGTCTGGCATGTTGGATAGAATTGCCTCCTTGAATTCCTGAATCTTCTTGCGTATGGATGAAGCGGTATGCTGTGTCTGATCGACTGGCAGAATATGTTGATTCCTTTCCTGATTAGTTGGATGATCTTCGGGTGGAGGAATGTCGTCTGCTTCATTGTTGAATGTCTCCATCAAGTTGGATCAAAGGTCTGGACGATTGGGAGGGTCCGTGATTCCTCTTTATCTGGAGGTGGATGAAATATATTCCAACTGTCTTTGGAGGTCGCTATTGGAACTCGTCATGGCCGAATTTTCTTCTTCTAAAACTCACAGTTGTTCTTGGAGGATGGCTAACTGGCTAGCTAGATGATCTGATTGCTCGTTGCTCGAAGCCATAGTTATATTTGCAAGACCCGTAGACTGAATAGATGTTTGTTTGCTATAACTCGCTAAGGCCCCATGGTGGGCGCCAAATTGTGGACACTGGTTTTCGGTCGAGGTCCACAATCGAAATTTTCGTTTGAAGGGTGGGTACTAGCGATCCTGCAAAACAAGAGGTAGAGTGAGAGTGGAGAATCTTCCCACCGGTGTGGTGGGTGCCGTAGGCACTCCGACACCCAAGTTAGTAATGGGAATGAACTATAAAAATAGTAGGAAGAGATGCAAGGTTAGAAACTACCTTGATCTCCGTGGATTGCCATGAGGGCAGTGGGTCGGAGGTTCAGAGGGCTCTGGAGAAAATGATTAAGCTGATAGTTGTAATGCCTCTCCTTCCCTTGTAGATTACCTCTCTTATTTATATGCACTTGAGAGGCGTGTATATTTAATATATTTAATTACTCGTTCTTTGGATGCTGGAAACGGCTGATCCATGAGGGGGAAGTTATGAGTCCAAGCGTTACGTTGGTTGGCAAATGATGAGTTAGAATGCCATTTTGGTAAGATATTTTCTTGGGTATGGGCTTGTGAAACAACTTGGACCAATATAGGCTTACAAAAATGGGCTTTCTCTGAGGGTTTTGGGTCCTTTAGACTGATGGGTGATGAGTGTTGGGCCTTCCCTTTGTGCGTGGGCCTGAGAAGGTAATTGGGCCCTGAGTCTATTCTGGGAACTGTTAGGGGGAATTGGGGCACAATTAATATAGGGCCTGAAGCGAAAAGTCAAAAATACCCTTAGCCCAAATTAGGCCCGTATAAGCAATAAATACACTCACATTCTCAGAATCAATTGTTCCATAAGAAATAGTAATCCTTGAAGAGATCCAAATACCTGAAGAGACATAAGTCCCTGAAGAGAAAAATGTTTCTAAAGAGAAAAATTCTACAAATTATATTTATACAAAAGAGATGTGGGATTGTAATGAATTAGGTATCGATAATGTATTTATGTTCACAGTAGCTATTGACATTACAAATGATTTTTAATCTCAAATTGTCTATGAATGTAGATAAAGACACGACTGGCCTAAATGAAAAGAAGTAATAGCATAATTGACTTCTTTAGCCAAACGTGAAGTATTTGGACCCATAGTCTAGACACCTGAAGATATCAAATGTTGGAGTTATACGGCCCCGAGGATCGATTACAAAGCAAAAAATAAACATGCGAATACATCACGTAGTTGCGGAATACTCACATCAATCGGTTGAGCGTCGCGCGAGGCAACAAAAAATTTTATGCCGCCTATATACTGCATTCGGCAGTGGCAGTTTCTGGTCTTCCAAGAATCGGCCATTGTTGGTCTTTCGTCAAGCTCCAAGCTTCTCGAAATGATTCCAAGCTCATGGGTGGACTTCCCTATCACCTTCGCATGACTTTGTAGTGTGCTAGCACTCCCGATTTTGCCACAAAATCGCGACTTTTGCTTCCCATTTTTCCTTTTGGCTCTCGGCAGTGAGCTGCCAAAACCAGTGAAGAAAATGCCCTCCATGGGCGTGAGAGAGAAGAAAAATTGAGAGAGAGAAGAGTTGTGATGGTTGGTAGGAAAAAGGTGTATCAAATACACTTTGTTTTATTTTTACAAAATCAATTAATTGATTTCCAAAAAAATCAAAACAAATACCAAAACATTTAAATATATTAAATGTCAATCAAGCTTTCAAAAAGCTTTCCAACCACTCCCATCAAGTCACATCATTCAATCAATCAATGGTCACATCACTCAAAGTGACATGTGATTTGACGCTTGATGTGACTAATGATTTGACGTTTGATTTGAAATGTGTGCCGCACTCGAATTCGAAATGCGAATGCGCTCGCAAACAATCCCGGGCTCAGGTTCGCTAATTCCTAATTAACGAATTTTCCGTCGCGACGCAATTAAATGATTATGCCTAGCGAAATCACTATTCACATCGCTAACGAATTAATTCTAAATTAACTCGTTCGCCCGAATTAAAATCTAATTTTAATTCCGCGTCGAAATCTAATTTCGATTAATATATCGAATATATTAATTTATCGATTAATTCCAAATTAATCATTTTCTCTCTTTAATTAATATTTTATCCCAGATAAAATATCTCCGCAATTAATCCCAGATTAATTTTCTCTCTCATCATTAATTAATCCCAGATTAATAAAAGTGCGAGTCATACGTCATCAGTGAATCTTCAGGAAGCGACCCATGAGATCCCCATATATGTTGCCAGTAAATTCGGTCGTCGGACTATCCGAACATGCAAGTACCTAGTACTACGTTTATACCGATTTACAAGACAAGGTTGGCTTCTAGCAAAGCGCCATTCATACCCAATTCTCCAGAAATATCCTTATAGGAATATAAGGATCTATATCAGGCGTAGTATACGTAGTATTGCGTATATCGATCCAGTATCCGATGATCACATGCTAGGCCTGGGGCTGGAATTGTGTCTGCCCCATACGAAGCACATATCGGATGTCTGGTAACTAGTCTCTATAATCGGATATACATGACCTAGTTATAATATCCTGATAGCTGCAGCATTTAAGAGAACCAGTCATGTATCCTACGTGACCATCATCTCCATATGACTGGAGTGATACTTCCGTCTTGACATCACACCCAACACACTACGATTCTCGATATACCCAGAAGAGGCGTACACAGAAATCGATTAAAGCCCTAGACGACCAAAACCAAAGCATATTGATTGTCGTAAGTATTAGCGGTGCAAGTCTCAGGTTAAGACCAAATACACCTACCCTGATTTCGGACTTCCATAGACACATAGTCATACTACCAATGGAATTCCAAGGGGGTCTATCCAGAGCGAAGCTGTTTCCCGTACCATCGGTAAAACACAACCTCCTATTATACTTGCATGAGTATCTTATACCCAAATATATGAGAACTATGCAGTTATGCCCTCACAACGCGCACAAGTGTAATACTAGTCTTTTACGTATTTATCGATGTCCAATCTCGATAATACTCTGACTAGGGATATTTAATGATTTATCCTTCGTGGACTGATACTGTCTCACATCATTCTCCGTCTAGGAACAAATCATAGGGACCTCTCATCATTTATATATCTTGGTGATCTAATCACAAATGATAAGAGAGCAATCTCTTTTGTCACATAGTTAATTTGTACAACAACACCATTATCTGTACAAATAGTGACGCTATGGGTCATAATTGTCCAACATCAAACCCGTTGGTTACAAATGGGTGTTTGTACGAAAACATAATGAACATAATGAAATCATTAGATATAAAACGTGAATAATTGCATAAGGTTTCTCGCACAGACCATGTATTGACTATGAGGATACGTATTCTCTTGTGATGGATACCATTACATTTTGATTTTTAATCAGTTTGGTAGTCTCTGAAAGACTGGACATGCGTCTTATTAACATGTGACAATATAACATTATGGCTCATTTGACACTGATATTCACATAAAAATCCCCGAATGATTGAAAATGCCAGAAGTATATAAATCAAATGATCGCAAATTAAGTTCAATCAAGTTACTTTTTATATAGATTGAAATAATTTGAACGCATATGGTACAATCATTTGAGTGAACATTTGATGAATGAAGGATACATCAATGATCATATATGCCTATGCGTATTTATTAGAAAGTTTGAATTTAGATTTGTTATTATAGTAGTATATGTCGATGACATGAACTTAATTAGAACTCCTGAAGAGCTTTTAAAAACTGCTGAATATTTGAAAAGAGAATTTGAGATAAAAGACTTAGGAAAAATGATATATTATTTTGGCTTGCAGATTGAGCGTAAAATTAACAGAGTTTTTATCTATCAGTCTGCATATATTGAAAAGATTCTAAAACGCTTCAACATGGATAATGTTCATCCATTAAGTACTTCTATGGTAGTTTGATATTTCAATCCTAAAAATGATCCATTTCATCCTAAAGAAGATAATGAAGAGATACTTAGTTCAGAGGTACTATATATTAGTGTAGTTGGTGTCTTGTTATATTTAGCTCAATGCACCAGCCATTATATTGCATTCTTAGTAAATTTATTTGCAATATTTAACTCTGCGCCAACTCGACATCATTAGAATGATGTCAAAGATATCTTATGTTATCTTCATGGGACTAAAGACTTGGGATTGTTTTATTCAAATGAGCTAACAAAAAATTCAAGTCTAGTTGGTTGTACTGATGTAGGATACCTCTTTGCCCTCATAAGACAAGTTCATAGATAGGCAAACAGAGAATGTATATGGTTAAGGTCACTTATCTATCACATTCAGAGCACATGCAACTTGAACTCCGCTTCAAATATTCCAACAGTGATATGTGATGACAATGTTGTATGTATTGTATAAATTAAAGGAGGTACATCAAGAGAGACAAAACTAAGCACATCTCACCAAAAGTCTTCTACACTTTTGAGCTCCAACAGAGCAATTAAATTGATGTCAAAAAATACGTTTGTTGTGATATTTTATATCGTACCGCAAGTGTATGGTGTCAAGTTTTAGTATAGATAAGGATTGTGTGTTTTTCGTGTTTCTACTCTTCCCGCGTGCTTCCGATGCGTCTGTATGGTCCCAAAACACGTATAAATGCCCCAAGATCCATATATTAATGCCTTCTACAAATAAAACATAAAAGAACTACAAATACATTAAATGATGGAATCTAACAAAATAGTAAGCTAAGAATGCAGGAATAAGTGGGTATAAACCACACTTATCAACGTTCAACCGATAATTTTACAAACTTATTTACGAAAGCTTTACCGAAATCAACATTTTAGAAACTTATACATTGCATTGGCATGCATCAACTTAATAAATTATCCTGATGAAATCTTTTGAAGGGAACATTTCATCAGTGGAGAAAATTTATTGAAGTGACACAAATACAATGTACTCTTTTTCCACCGACCAGGTTTAATCCCACTGTGTTTTACTGGTAAGGTTTCAATGAGGCAATTTCATCACTTCCAGAAGCCAAACAAATTATGTGAGATTAAAATAGTCGGGCGGGCCCAAGGGGGAGTGTTGTAAATATGTAGTATGGTCTCACTACTTTAATCTTTATCTTGTATAATTTAGATAATTATTTTATTATTCTTGTAACTTATCTCATATTAAATAGGCATAATTATCCCACCTTAACTCCTCCCTATAAATACAGAGAAACAATTTGTAATTTTTATTCATTCAGAATTAATAAGAAAAGTCTACAGCTTCCAAGATATCTTCTCTTCTTCCATTTCTCTCTTCTTTTATAATAAGAAGACCCTTTTAAGAAACAATAACCAATGGTAGAATGTAGAATGGGCACGTAATTCAAAGCTTTACTGTGATGAGAAATGTAGCCCATGACATAATGTACCCTTAACATATCACATAATGTGAAGAACATTTGCATAATGGGTCGAACAAGACTAACGCATAAACTGGCTAACTATGTGAATAGGATAAGTAATGTCTCGTTGAGTAACAGTGAGATATGAGACTCCCAATCAAATGACGATATAAGGCAACATCGGTTGAAAGGAACAACATTTTAGGTTGAGGCGAGCATTATACTCAACTAACGTGCTAGCTATCTTACTGTCTGATAAACCAAATCAAGAAAGAATGTCAGAAGCATAGTCTGAGAGAATTGACGAAAGGAGGAATGCTTATAGAAATTCGTTTGTCTGTAAAAAAATAATGACCAATTTTTTATATATCAATCGCAAGTATTTCATTAGTTCGTAAGAATTTGTGCAAAATTACTAAAAGATACGATAAAAAGGCTATGTTGATTAAAAAAAATCAATGATTTCATTGCAAAAAATCAAATTAAAAAGACTAGAAATAGAAATAAAAATCATTATGATTTTCTCATTCTCGTAGAGAATTAAGAACTCTAATTTGTTTCAATTTGTAAGAATCAAAATGGTATGTAGAGAAATCTAGTATTGTACTAACATAAGAATCAAGGATCACATTTTGGATAAAAACAAATATTTTTTAGAGAGAGAAAAATCGACCAATCAAATTAAAGTTCACACCCGATCTTAATTATTGGGCCCTTGTGCGTATCCCCATTTACATGAGGATTTTACCTTTATTAGTATGGAGATATTAATATCGTATCCAACTCGTCTAATCAACTGATATAAAAAATAAATATATACCCAGCTCTAACATACGGGATCTTGAGCACCTATTTCCACATGGATTTTTAGCTGGGTTTATTTTACTTCTACTTTATTTATGTTTTCTTTTCAAAGTGTTGGGTCTTGTTTGGTCCTTATGTTCCATAATTATAGAAGAGAGATGATATTAAAAAAATATGTATAATAATGATAATAAAAGTGCATGATATACTCGTTCTTATAATTCAACAAAACTTATTATTTATTATTCCTTTTACTACCATTATCACAGGAGAAATCATGATTATACATTAAGTGACTCTTCCATGATGACGTTGAATGTAGATGACATAAAAAATATTGCACTTTCATCATCTTGCTTATCAAAAGGTCCATTACATAGATATATCGTGACCTACAAAATTATTACGGCATGTAACAGCCTCATGATCACTAGCCTAGCTCAGCTTTCTAGTCGATCATCATATGATGTAGAATATAAAATTAACTATATTAAATTAGTTAATTCATGCAGCTGGAGCATAATCGTAGCTGCCATCGTCGTCGTCGCCACCATCACCTTCAATGCATGCGGGTGGGGCATATTCATATTCATATTCATATTCATATCCATCACCATGCTTCTTGCACCATGATGAGGGCATGACCACCTTCGAAATGAGAGACATTTTGGTTATCTAGCTAGTTGATGGTGTTGAGTTTGAAATGAATGAGAATGTGATTGTGAATGGGAGGAGGCTTGCTTGCTTATACAGTATGAGGGAAGTTGGAGGGCATCGCTCAAGCTTGAGGTCACAACGTGAGGAGTGTGGAGTGATGCACTAAAGTGTGTGACGGCTCAACGACGATGCTATGTGGCCACATTTGGACCAACCACATAGGACTCTCAATGCCAATTCAGCAAACACGTGTTGTTGTGGTGACAATGATGTGTAATAAAGCATCTCTTAGTTCATTGAGGGGTCATATAAATTTCTAAGATTTTGTTGGCAGTGGTATATATATACTCAAAGTTTTATGTGCATCGAGGGTCATACAAAAATAAGATCTTTAAAGCAATTAATATTCTCATAAAATATCATTTCTAGGTAAGATAGCAAATTCATGGACCATCTGGTTTCAAATTAATGCATCTTTGAAATGTTTTTTCTTATTCTAAGAAAAAATAATAATATGATGATTAGGATGGTGATTGTAGTTATGATAATAGTTAAGGCTCATTAGGAAATTTTTTTATATGATTAAATACAATAAATGATGAAATTGCATCATCATGCTGATTCATGCAATCGATCCACTTGTTTGTTTTCGTATATAATTAGCCTTAGCTTTAACCTTGTTTTGTTGGTTTTGATGTTTGTTTGTGGAGGAATAATCAATCTATTGACGTGTCCGAATTTGATTGGACGCTCAAGTGCTAATTATATGTCAAAGCCTTTTGGCGTATTTGATGGGGTTGCAACTTTCACTACAAGAAAAAAGGCTTTTACTGATACTAAATTAGTGTCAGTAAAGGGTTTTACTGACACTATATAAATGTGTCAGTGTGCCGCAGAGCAGAAATCACTGACACTAGTTCTAGTGTCAGTGATTCTTAGTGTCAGTAAACGTTAATACTGTAGTATCAGAAAATTATTGACACTATGGTATCAGTAATCTCTCACACTATTTTAGTGTCAGTAAATTATGACACTATATCATCAGTATTTAGTGATGCTATAGTGTCAGTAAATTTTGTTACTGCAGTATCAGTATATCGCATATATTTGATTTTTGTGTCAGTAATTATGTTACTATAGTATCAATATCCGTCAATATCTTAAAATTTAAAAATCGTATTATTTCACAATTATATTTCTTATTTTTTGTAATTAAATTAATCATAAAATATATATATATATATATATATATATATATATATATATATATATATATATATATATATATACCAACTCAATGAAATAAAAAACTAAAAAATTACATTTATATAAAATTCGCAATATAATAGATTAATCGTATTAATCAATTCAACTGTATCACATGATGAATACAAAAACTCCATAGACAATCTTTAAATTAACATATATATATTTCAAAAACTACTCTTAAAGTCCCATCAAAATGTCATGCCCCCACCAAAATTCATGATACTTGTTGAGAAGCCTGCAACAATCCCCCAACAATATGTATCTGGCACAAAATCTGAAATTATAAACCAAATGTTAAGAATTAGATGGACTTCCAAAAAAAATCGACATCTTCATAAATAAAAACATTAAATACATCCAAATAAAAATACAAAATATAACCCTAATCTAATTTTTGTCACATAAAGCACTTATTGACAATAACCATACCAACAACCTAAGAGCATGCATATAAAAAACCAAATGGCATCCATAATAACAAGTTGTATCTTTCATACCGCTACATAATCACCAAAACAAACAAATCAATAACACACACACACACACACACACACACACACACACACACACATATATATATATATAGACGGACATAAAACTGAAATAAAAGGATCTCATGAACCAGATGAAGTTTATCAGATGACATGATCTAATACTGTTTCCAAATGCAGGAAGCAAATCAAGATGACAAGATAGTTGTTCATTATGGAATTCCTGGAAACTAAAAGTTCAAAGCTCAAAATGTACTAGAATGTAACATTCCAGGTAATTGCCATAAAAATAGATGAGATAAACATGTTAGATCTCAATATATCAAATACTGCTTCCATAGCATTCATGCTGCACCTCAAAGCACATCAGATGACAGGTGCCATATCCCCCAAAGGTTTCAACAAGTATCAATCATATTGCTTTCACTGAAGTAAAAAATCTGGGGAAAAAATTCTAAGCTAAAAGTAGAAACAAGAATGTATTAATTTACAGAAAAGAGAAATACCATACTACTTCATTAACTCAACGAACAATAGCTATGTTGTCCTTGTCATTTGTATTCTGCAAGAATAGAAGATTTACTCCAGGAGTGTCACTCACAAGCATGGATAAAGTGTGTGACGAAGTCCAGTTGACTGGACCCATGCATGAAGCACATTCAGTAAATCAGAACATGTTAGGACAGCATAGAAAACAACCCCTAGGTCCTCAGACATAGGCAACTTACATTCATCGTAGAGAACACCCCAATGAGCGTCAAGAACTTGATTCACTGGAAAGTCATCATAAGGCTCCACAGGATAGACATCGCCCTTCAAAACGAAATGAGAACTTTAGAGCGTGTTCAATAAGGTATAGCATGATATAGAGATATAAAACAACCAGATAAAACAAAGAAGAATAGGGAACAATCATTATGAGTATCCAGCAGAGAAAGACCATTGAAAATTATCAACAAAACATATACCTTAAATTTGCTTTAGTGGTTCTTGTATTTAGTCTTGGGAGGAACAATTAAAAGATTACATTATCCAATCCAATGTGCCAACTAAAATATTCAAGATGATGTGCCATTCAGTATAGAGTATAGTGTTCAATAACTTGGCACCCAGTTATCACAGCCACGCTTCAGAAGTAACTATAATCCCCATCTAGCATAAATACACAAAAGGACCAAAAATAAATGTTGGGGTTTATTCAAAAATCTAGTTGACTAGTGAGAGACCTTGTTTTATGAAAAGAAAAGATCCAAGCAAAACTATTAATGAGTCAAAATTATCATTTTGATAACCTTGCAATCATGAGATCTTTCAGCTATGCAAAAAGATGTCAAAGATATACAGATGCAAATAAGCCAATCTTGCTCAGTTATATAAATAACCCAGATGAAAATTCAGAATATAATTGTTAAGCTATTGCTAAACCAACACTTAAGCTATTGTAAAAATAACAAAATTTCTATTACAAAAACAACATACTCAAACACAACTTATAAGCCTATTCCATTATAAAATAAAGCTCAGAGCCGCACACAGTATTCCTTATGTGCAGGGGGAAAGGAATTAGTACACAGGAGGGAGGTTATCAGGCAATTGCAGCTTGGTAAAGTTAGAACACGTACCCTTGAGGATGTATTGACATTTTCATTTCCATTTAGTGATCGACTAATATCTGGTATAACAGGCAATCTGTGAATTGAACCATATTCAAACTTCATTAGACAACAAGGACTCATAATAATATGATTGGGCAACAAGTAAAATTCCTCTAGCTATATATAATATTCTCTGAAATAATTATTATCTACAGCTTATACAGTTTTCAAAATTTATTGGATGAATACATGAGTACTTCTTAGGAAAGGGAAAGTTCATTTTGTCGCTTCACACAGTTTCAAAGGATATTCAATTCAAGATTCATCATTTTTCTTTATTCTTAATGCATATAAGTTTTTTTTTGTCCATATATATCTCCTTTCTTTTTGCCTTTATTGATACAATTTTCTTTGTTTCTAATTGAAAATAAAAATAAAATTAAGGACATAACAAGTACTGACATTATACCTTTCCCGTTCTTGCAATTTCTTTTATACCAAACTTGCTTAAGTTTCTCTGAACGGCTACCATCTTTCCAGGGTCCCCAGTGACCTAGATATCCAAAAGGACGAACTTGACTTTGAAAAGAATAATTGAACCAGAAAAGCTATTTAAATCCATCAATGACATTTTTGCATATATCTTGTGCGATCTTATTAATTGTTATGAGGACCAACACAAACATTCAACTGCAACAAATACAGCCAAAATAAATTAAATGAAATATCTACGACGTCTGCTTTTAAACTGATTTCATTCATGCCAAGGAAAGCACAAAAATCATGTGCATTTGCAGTAAATATAACTGAAGCAAACAAACAGATAAATGCAGAAGGAACTGACAAAGGTTACCTCAATCGTTAGAGAGTGTTCAGAGGTATCTACAACTTTAGCTCTGAAGATGTCCACCAACCACATGATCTACAGATTAAGGCCCCAATAAATAATTAGTTACTTGAGTGCGAAAGAAAACAAAATTGAAAGCAATTTTTTAAAATTTCCCATCCCCCGTAAAGTATAAAAGACTCATTTAACATAAAATATATAAAAAATTATTTTCCATGACAAAAAAAAATTAATTATGATACAGATACAGTGAAAAGCATTAGGTGCTCCTCACAATTCAATGTCTACACAGCCAGGGCAGCATGCAGATATGCAAAACATGGGCCAACAATTGAATAGATCCACCACTCCACCTTTTGAAAACCGAATACAGTTTTAAGGATTATCAACTCATTGAACAAATTATAGTATTGAATATGTTGAAATAATATATCATCACAACTACAGAAAAGCAGATCACTGACATTTATGACAATTTATGGGAACATTCCTTGTGATATACTCCAAATGTTGGAAGATTTAAATCAAAGGATAAAAATTTAAGTTGAATTCAATGAGAACTAGGAGGAATCTTTACTTCAAAGTAAGGAGATCCAATCATCAAGCATTAAAAATAAGTGTTAAAATCACCTTAGGATCATCGGGCTTCTTCTCCAACAGCTGTTTGAGCAAATCGAGGCACTCATCGAACTTACGAGACTGAAAGTAGAGAGCGGCTTCTTTAGCAAGAGTGGCAGTGACGGATAAAACGCCGCCGCCGTCTTCAATGGAGTTATTAACAGAGGCCGTCGATTGCGCTGAATCTCGAGAATCCATGACCAGATCGACCAATCAGATGCTCGAATCAGGCACAACACAACTTGAATCTCGATTACAAAACGTATCGGATCGAGTAAAATGGAAAATAAAACCCTAGGTTTTTACTAAAGTCTTGAGGGGAGATTTTAATTTCATTTGCATTCAATTTGGGGGTTTTGTTTCATTGTCTTTTCTTAGGAACCCTGAGGATATTTTAATTTGGGAATTTTGCAAAGAATGACAGATCAATTAGAGCTTGTAAATGCGTACAATAAAAAAAAATTTATATCAATGGTTACAATTTCGAGTGGTAAAGCCTTACAATAAAAAAAAATTTATATCAATGGTTACAATTTCGAGTCCCAACAGACTTAAGGAAATAATTTTTTTTTTTAATAATTTTACTGATACTAAGGTATCATTAATTACTGACACTAAATTTACTGATACTCTAGTGTCAGTAATATATGCGAAAAACGTCACTTCGCGAGGTGTTGGTTCGACTCCAGACGACTACGCATTTTTTTTTTTTTTTATTTCTTACTGATACTATTGTAATAGTAATTACTGACACTAAAATCGCTGATACCATAGTGTCAGTAATTATTGATATTTAAGTGAAAAACACAGAAATATGCCCATTTACACGTCGTTTCTGACACTTTTAGCCTAGTGTCACTAACCTTAGTGTCAGTAAAGGCCTTTTTTCTTGTAGTGTTTGCCTGAATGTGGGGTAAAGAATGAATCGTCAATGGGCTTAAAATTTATGAACATCGTGTAAAAGCTAATTGAGCACAATAAATTACCTAGAACATATGGTTCTAATTAGGTTTAGAATCGGATTTAGGGCTTCAGTCCTTTAATACTTCATATGGCAGGAGATTAACGAATTTGGATTCAGTATTGTGTTGAATTTACTTATTTCAGTGATTTAAAATCTGGCTGAGTCCACCGACTCGGGATTGGGAGAGTCAAGGGTGATAGGTTGGATCGTGGGTCGTCCCGGTGTCACTAATTAACTATATTATTTTATTATTATTTTTTACAAAAAATATAAAAACCCTAAATTAATAATAAATAATAAAAAAATAAAAAATCGGCCCCTTCAACCTACTAAACCTGGACCGGCTCACCGGTTCCGAGGTTGGTTCAACTCCTACTTGGGTTGAAGAGATCACTTGGACCAGACCTTGGACCAGATCCCGATTTAATCGGTCAGTCCGGATTTTAAATTACTGGCTTATCATTTTATAATCTTTTGCAACACATGCACTAATAATAATGAACGGTAAATATTTAATTACGTATGTATTATTATATCAATCACACTTTTAAAAAAGCCAGCACAAAAATCACATATGCACCTAATCTTTTAATTACTAATATTCTCTTTGAATGAGGTTTTTGACTGCTCAACTCAGTAAGGGTGATAGTTCATTTGGTCAAAACATCACTGTTCCATATAATAGATGTTGGATTCAATTTCTTATGGTGGTATGAGTAAATAAAGAATTCATATAATTATTAATTTTCGGGTCTGATTCTCATAATCTTCGGGTTTTGTTCTCACATTCTTCAAATATTATTTTATTAACTTATAGGTCTTATTCTCATCCTCTTTAGAACCTATCCAATGATTATCTGTTAACCGAAAAATAGTATCTATAGATGCAACAAAGATGTTCAGATTCTCTTATTGTTTATAATGAAATAATATAATATAATATAATATATAAAAAGAGATTTAGATCTTCTTCAAATTTATTTTTTTAAAAAAATCAATAGGGGTGTTGGGGTTTATTGAGGCCTAGACTTTGTGTTTGAGAGTTGAAAGGGGTTTCTTGATGACGGTTGAGGGCTGCACGGTGTTTCTGAAAGGCTAAAGGCTAAATTTATAGATGCTCAAGTTACATGGAGATATGGTGCCAGTCTTATTATTTTACAAGCTTTTGTGATGGGATTTTTACAAGCTTATGTGATGGGATTTTTTTAATTATAATTTAGCCCAACGCCAGTCTAATTTCCTCTCACCCATGTAAATGAGATTCGAACAATATACCTCTTATTTTAAATACAAGTGAATTTACAAACTCAATAAGTTATAACACCACATGGAAGCTTCATCTTAAGGTTATCTTCTTCTTTTAAGTTATGGCTAAAGCCCAAAAACGAAAATCTAACTCTTTCACGCTAAAACAATAATTTGTTTTTAATAAAATATCATATTTTACTTACAATTTTGAGCTTAATTAAATAGCTTAAATATGTATAGTAAAACTTGGCCTTAAGTAACCTTTGGTATAGGTATTTGTGTTTTAGGCCTTTTAGGGTTTCATTAAGTACTCACCAAGGGACGTTACTTGGTGATGTAGGACTCAAGATCTAATTTTCAGATCCTGGGTTCGAATCCAGGAAGTATGTTTCTTGTAAGAGTCTGAGATAGCCAGAGGTTTTACTTGTTCTGCTTAAACCTAGAAGAAGTGATTTGGCGGTGGGTTTCCGACGATTTAAAAAAAATGGATCATTAACTCATATAATAATGATATTTGTTTATAGCTAAAGTCCTCGAATTGAAGGTGTAGAAATTTATTTTCATGATAATCTCAATCTATAGTTAAAATGTGATGAATAGTGGAGGTGTATTTGCAAAAAAAAACACTACAACACTCAAGTTAGGGTGAGTATTTAATAAGAATGAGTATGAGAATGAATTGCAGATTCTGTCCCCTTATAGTAATGAGTGATCCATATTTATAGACCAAGGTAGCCCTCACTCCGAGGAAGATTTTTGTCTTAAATTACATATACGTGTGATTGAATTACCTCATGTGTCTCCACATGTGTCACTACAATTTAGGGATATGTAATTATATACTCATAAATATATAAATATGGAAAGTGAGATACGCTCCGGAGAGTTCTATTTTTGGAATGTTCATAAATATTACTACCTTGATTCACTTGGTGTTTTGGATTGTTCCGAAACAGATTGAGCTATGGAACAAATTGTGATGCCACGTCATTAGAGGAGATGTCAGTAGGTTGCGTCAGCAATATCAATCATGTATATATCGTTTTAATGACTGGGGATGTGTACGTGGTGCCTTGCGAATGAGTGATTATTTTGTTACACGGACACCCACACCCATGATGCTATTATGTTTAGTACATCACTTGAATTTATCTCTACTTGTCCTACCACGAAAGAGAGATAAAATTCCCTTAAAAACTTGATATTACCTTGAATTTATCTACGCTTTTTAGGCTGTACCAATATCATGTTAAATTCAAATAAAATACATTTGGGAGGGTAAAGAGTGCGCGATTTCATAACTATACGTACTCTTTTAATCAAAGGCTTAGTGTCTTATTTAATTCGTATCCTTCTATAACTTGATAGAGCACACATTATTATTTTTTTGAAAACGTTGGTAACCCCGCCGTCACCCGAACTTGAACAAATCTCTCAATTGTCTCAGACTTTTACAAAAAGTACACTTCTGAATTATTTTAGAAATCAAATCATAAATTTTATACTATCAAGCCACACTTGGGGACAAACATTATTTCAGAAAGTTAGTCGGTAAATACCCACTTTATATTTGTATCTTACTTCTAAACACTACCCTCAAATTAACTAAACTAAGTTTACATATCAATTAGTGTCAGTACAAATCATAAATAAGATGATAATGTGATAGACACCATCCCCATGAATGTCTCTGGGAATGCCACTTATTATGTTAAAATATCAGTACGGTCCTAATTTCATGAATCGACATTAAAATAAAAACTGGCGCTGGATTTGATTTGCTTTCCACATGTGTTCTACGCATTGAACTGACTATAGGAACTGTTCGTGTTCGTAAATATTTATAACACATCATGAATGCATCATGCTGGGTTAACGTATATAATTAATCTTTTATAAGTTTATGAAATGTCTTAAGTCTCATCATTATCTTGAGAAATCCCCATAATAATCTCCATCGATCTTATATTATATTATTGAATTACAGAGAAGAAGAGAATTCGAATATCCTCTCGCTTTTATAGAGATTAATTTTCACTTGGTGGATCATCATTAATTAGGTTCCGAAAGAGATGAAAACAAGGCCTGAAGGCTTAGAGCAAGGCCTGTAGGTTAATAAGTACATAAATTTTTTATTCCCTCATATTCCTCACCCAAAACCTATTATATGGAGTATGAGTGTCTTGAACAAGTGAGTTAATATTTCTTAAACACATATAAAATTAATCTAATTCCAAATCCATTTTGCAAATCATCATTGCCATAAACGACAATTGGATGCATTTGATGGAAATTACTCTTGGATCAGCATAAACTATTGAATTATCATAGCTACAAGCTCCTGTAAACAGCTATTTAAAGTGTAAAAAAGTCTATCCGTGCACAAAACTGTTGGTTGTTTAGTGTCATTAAATATAAAATTAATATGCAAACAAACAGATCAAATCCAGAATACCAATCAAACTATGCAAAAACCCTAAAACTTGCAATATGAAGAAAAACCTGGAAAACTTGATGAAATGCAGTCCAAGTCGAGATAGATCTATGTCCTTAAGAAATTATTAGCCTCCGTCTCTGCTGCTCTACGGATTCGAAGTGGCCAATGTTCTCCCAGGATAACTCGGATTCCTCTTGTTCAAGGGACACTTGTTAACAAGATCTTGAACTATAACAAGATCTTGAACTATGAAAGATGGTGGAAAAACTGTATCTTTACTCAAAAAATGAAATGATGAGACTCAAGACTTCAAACTGGATCCTTAGAATGAACCTCCAAAGGCCTTTAAATAGACATGGAAGGGTGCCTTAGGGGCACCCTTTGGTTTGGGGTGTAACCCTCCTAAGGGTTATACCCCTTCCATGCACCATTTGGAGCCAAATGAGAGTTCTTCTAAATTGGAGGACATGTCCCCTTGGGGTACCATCCAAGAGACATGTCCCTCCTCCATCCAAACACAATAATTTAGAGAATTTACTACAATCCCTCCCAATTCTCTAAATATTCATGCAGACACTTGAGAGAGTTTCCATGAACTAAAACTGCATCGAAATAGGTAGCTTTCACCTTGAACCTTTCCTAGTGAATGACAATCGGATTTATTTGGCAGACCAATGACCCATAGTAATGAACTGTTCCGCCGTTGGTGTAAACCAAGACAATTGCCAACACACAGCTTTACTTCAACAATTTTCCGTTCTACGGTTGTGTTCATTTCGACCATGAACAGCGATCCTTGATTCATCAAGTACTTTAGGGAAATCAGCCTGTAAGATCCCATGGAAGCGGCCTCACTTCTTACTTGAAATAGGTGATCTACTATGAAGAGGTAATCTGTCTTTACCCCCATTAGGACTCATATCATAATATAGTGATCATTAAAAGCCTCAGCTTATCCTAACCTTGACAGACAGCACTCGGCGTCATTATCGGAATGGGAAAGAGTACAAAACTCTTCAGTGTTTGGTTTGAATTGCACAAAATTTCAGTTGTCCCTTTTGAACCTAGATCTTGGGATCTTCAGTCAGCTAGGTTGGGTTTCCACATTGACAAATCTTAATTTATAGGCTTCAAGCCCATTCCCCTCGATGACTTTTCAACTTGCTCTCTAGGTAAACCTTTAGTAAGTGGATTCGCTAGGTTTTTCTTCGACTTAACATAATCGATCGATATTATGCCACTTGAGAGAAGTTGACGTATGGTATTATATCTTCGACGTATGTGTCGAGATTTACCATTATACATTGTATTTTGGGCTCTCCAATAGCCGATTGGCTGTCACAATGTATGTTTATCGTTGGCACTGGTTTGGACCAACTAGGAATATCCTCCAGAAAATTTCGAAGCCATTCTGCTTCTTCTGTTATTTTGTCTAACGCTATGAACTCTGATTCCATAGTAGACCGGGCAATACATGTTTGCCTCGAGGATTCCATGACACGGCTGCACTACCAAGTGTGAAAACAAATCCACTCGTAGATTTGAAATCAATTGTATCAGATATCAAGTTAGCATCGCTGTATCCCTCTAGAACAGCAGGATATCTCTTGTAATGTAGCCCATATTTTGAAGTTTTTCTCAGATACCTCAAAATTCTTACTATGGCTTTCCAGTGGTTATATCGTGGATTACTCGTATATCTGATAAGCCTGTTCACAGGTTGAGCAATATCAGGTCGTGTGTAATTCGTGAGATACATCAGACCTCGAATACTCTAATTGCGATACGCTTCAGCCAGTATTCTTTGATATATGAAGTGTTAGGTCAGCTACTCTCAAATCTTTCATATCAAATTTGTTGGTCAACACTTTCTTGGTAGACTGAATCATTTCATGATTACTACCAAATATCAGCATATCGTCTACATAGAGACACAAAATGACATATCCTTTTTAAGTTGATTTAGTGTACACACATATATCACACTCATTGGTTTTGAACCCACTTGACAACATTTATTTGTCAAATTTATCATGTCATTGTTTAGGTGCTTGTTTTAATCCGTACAAGGATTTTACAAGTTTGCACACCTTCTGTTCTTGTCCAGGAATATTGAAACCTTCTGGTTCTTCTATGTAGATCTTTTCATCCAGTTCACCATTCAAGAATATCGTCTTTACATCCATTTGATTTATTTCAAGACCAAATATAGCTGCTATAGTTATGAGCATTCTTATCGATGTGATACAAGTCACTGGTGAATAGGTGTCAAAGTAATCAAGGCCTTTTTTTGTCTATAACCTTTTATGACAATCCTCGCCTTGTATTTATCTATTGATCCATCCGTTTTCATCTTCCGTTTGAATATCCATTTGTAGCCAGTGGCTTACAACCTGGAGGAAGATCAACCAACTCCCAAGTGTGGTTTTGTAGGATTGAATCAATCTCACTGTTGATAGCCTCTTTCCACAAAGGTGCTTCCGGAGAAGACATTGCTTCTTTATTTTGAGGCTCATTTTCTAACAAATATGTCAGAAAATCGGGACCAAATGACTTAGACGTTCTAGCTCTTTTGCTACGTCTAGGTTCGATTGTCTCAATATTTGCGCGTTGATCTGACTCTCGATCAACCTGATCACTGTCTTTGACAGTATCAATCGTTCTTTTGAGAGACTCTATTCTTTGTCTTTCCTTACAAAGAAACGTCTCTTCAAATAATGTCGCATTCCTTGACTCAATTATCATATTCGGATTGATGTCAGGAATCTCAGACTTGTGTACCAAGAATCGATACGCACTACTATTGTGAGCATATCCAATGAATATACAATCAACAGTTTTGGGTCATATTCTAACCTTCTTAGGTTTAAGAACCATTACTTTGGCAAGACACCCCCACACTTTGAGGTATTTGTAGGAAGGTACATGACCTTTCCATAACTAATATGGTGTCTTGTCCAATCTTCTGTGAGGAAGCTTGTTTAGAACATAGTTCACGGAAAACAAGGCTTCCCCCCACAAGTTCTAGGGTAAACCAGAACTTGTCAACATGACATCCATTATTTCCTTCAATGTTTGATTTTTACGCTCAGCAATCCCGTTTTGTTGAGGCAAATAAGGAGCAGTGGTTTCATGAATAATTCCATGAATGGAACAATATTCGCCGAATGGTGACACATATTCACCACCTCTATCACTCATGATTCTCTTGATTTTCTTGCCAAGTTGATTTTCAACTTCGTTCTTATAGTGTACAAAGCTCTCAATAGCTTCATCTTTGCTCCTCAGCAAATACACATAACAGAATCTTGTGCTATTATCGATAAAAGTGACGAAGTACTTTTTACCGCCTCTTGTTTGCATAATATTCATATCACACACATAAGTGTGTACAAGTTCCAAGGGTTCAGAACTTCGTTCTATGATGCTCTATGCATACACATGCCTCACACTTATGTTGGCTATCAATTGCAAATTTAGGTATAATGTCAATGTTAATTAATTTACACTTCGTATCATAATTAACATGTCCTAACCTCCCATGTCATACACTTTGTGACTCAATAATATAAGCGGAAGTTGTAGCTTTATTATTAGCATTGTGTCGATTGATAATCATTACATTGAATTTGAAAAGGCCCTCAATAAGGTATCATTTTCCAACATAGACATCATTTTTGGTCAATACAAACCTGTCAAAAATAAATACAAGCTTAAAGCCATTCTTGCTAAGGAGAGTACCCGAGATCAAGTTCTTCTGAATATCTGGAACATGCAAAACATTCTTCAATGTAAGCTCTGTTCCGAATGTCATCTTCAGAACCACTATGCCTTGTCCAACCACTCTAGAGGTAGACGAAGATGAGTTTCCCATAGTGTTGGAAGTGAAGGGAGAGAGTAGGTTTTTTTGGTTTTGTTAAAGGGTTTTACCCTTTTACCCAAAACCATGTAGTTGGGGGTTTTGGTTTCACCTAAACCAAGTGGTTGGAAAGTAAGTGGTTTTGGCATAAATGCCAACCACTTTCCAACCACCACTTCACATGTGTGACATGTGTGAAGTGGGCCCCACCATTTTGAATTCAAAATTCAAATGTCTCTACGAACATTTGCCGCGGCTCGGATTCGTTTAATCTGATTAAACGAACTTTCGTCGTTAAATAATTAAATCTAATTTAATTAAATAACGATGCCTCGCAAATATATTACGAACGTCGTTTACGAATTAATTCTAAATTAATTCGTTCGTTCGTATTAAAGTCCAACTTTAATTTCGTAATGAAATCCAATTCATATTAATATATCCGATATATTAATTTTAGCCCATACGAATAAATTAAATAGAAAAATCAAATTTAACCATTAAATTTATTCTACCGATTAATTCCAAATTAATCGCGTTCTCTCTCTTCCGAACACATTTAATCCCAGATTAAATAATACCTCAATTAATCCTAGATTAATTTTCTCTCTCTGAATTAATCCCAGATTAATTCTAATTAAATCAACTGTCATCGGTGAATCTTTGGGAAGCGATCCAAGAGGTCCCTGGATTTGTTGGCAGTAAATACGGTCATCGGATTATCCGAATACGTGCGTACCTCGTACCACGTGCTTACCGATTTACAAGACATGGTTGGCTTCTAGAAAAGCACCGTGCCTACCCAATTCTCCAGAAATATTCTTACTGGAATATATAATCTATGTCAGGCGTAGTATACGTAGTATTGCGTATTGCGATCCAGTATCGAATGTCACGTGATAGGCATGAGGCTGGAATGTGTATGCCCCGTACGAAGCACATGTCGGATGTCTGGTAACTAGTCTCTATAATCGGATGAACATGACCTAGTCATATCATCCCGATGACTGCAGTACTTAAGAGCACTAGTTTCGTATCCTACCTGACATCATCTCGACTATGACTGGAGTGATACTTCCGTCTTGACATCACACCGAATACACTACGATTCTCAATATACCCAGCAGAGGCGTACACAGAACCGGTTAAAGCACTGGACGACCAAAACTAAAGCATACCGATTGTCGCCAGTATTAGCGGTGCAAGTCTTAGGTTAAGACCAAATACACCTACCCTGATTTCAGACTTCCATAGACATATAGTCATACTACCAATGGAATTCCGAGGGGTCTATCCAGAGCGAAGCTGTTTCCGCACCATCAGTAAACACAACCGCCTATCACACTTGCATAAGTATCTAATACTTAAATATATGAGAACTATGCCGTTGTGCTCCCACAACCCGCACAAGTGCAATACTAGTCTATTCCGCATTATCGATGTCCAGTCTTGATAATACTATGACTAGGGATATTTAATGATTAATCATTCGAGGACTGATACTGTCTCATATCATCTCAATCCAGGAACTAATCATATGGACCTCCTATCATTTATACATCTAGGTGACCTAATCACAAATGATAAGAGCGTAATCTCCTTGTCACATAGTTAATTTGTACAACAACACCATGATCTGTACAAATAGTGACGCTATGGGTCATAACTGTCCAACAATCTCCCACTTGGCCTATAGCCAGTCACTCGAGTGTCTTACACCCGAACTATGTACGGTTCGCTCAAACTGCTGAGGAAAGACTTTCGTCAGCGGATTTGTATGATTATCGTCTGATGCAATTCATTCGATCATCACATCGCCACGATGTATGATCTGAACGAATCAGATGAATAGTCGAAGTATATATCTGGATCGTTGATGAGACCATTAATTCTTTAGTCTGCGCTGTAGTCTAGCTCAGTTGCTAACAGAACTATATCTAATCTAATTAGATTTATTAATGACCCAGATGGCTTCTATTACTGCCTCAGCCGCAGTAATAACCCGCATTTGTTGTTTATTCGGTAACAGTATCTTGCTTGGAAGATTTCCAGCTTACTGTTTCGTTACTCAAACTGTATAGTACCGTTATTTTTATCGGTTAGGAAACTTGCAGCAGTGATCCCAGTCACTTCAAGTTCTTCTTCTCCATAGTTTAAGACATCATCCTTAGTTCTCTAAGATACTAACGGATGTTCTTAATATCAATCCAGTGACTATCACTTGGATTGACCGATTTGTGACTCCATATGCTCAAAGCGTATGAGACACTAGGTCACGTATATTTTTCAATGTACGAGTTCTCGGAGAGTGTTAACAACTTTAAATCTATCCCAATAGATCTTTATTCCTAGAATAAAGGTTGTTTCTCCCAAGAATTCTACGGAGAATTTTCATGAAAGCCAAGCTTTCACCGATTGTAATGTGGGAATATCATTTCCAAGAAATGACATATCATCATTATTTAGGACAGTCACTTTCAGTGCGCTCCCACTAACCTCCTTATATACACAAGAATCATTTCTCGTTTTGAATTAAATCATAAACCATTATGATTACATCAAAACGATAATTCCAAGAACCTAATGCTTGATTCAATCCAAACATGGATCGAATAACCTGCAAACCTTGTTTGCTAGTTTTGATACGACAAAATCGTCAGGATGTTGTAAACATCCTCCAAAAGGTTTCCTTTTCAGGAAAGCAATTTTTCGGTTCAGCTGCAATATTTCATAAATGAAACATGCAGCATCAGCAAGCATTATCCAAATGGATTTAACGTGGCAACAGGTAAAAGATTTCATTGTAATCAAAACAATGTTGATAATGATATCTTTCGGCTACAAGCCTAGCTTAATATGTTAGTATGCTGCCATCCATGTATGTCTTCCTTCCTTGAAGACTTATATAGTACCAATAGGCACAATGCCTTGCGGTACAACAACTAGTGTCCAAACATAGTTGTTATACATGGAATCCATTTCGGACTCATGGCACTTTGCCATAATAGGGAGTCGATACCTTGTATAACTTCCTCATACGTAGTTAGTTCGTATTCCTCAATAAGATTGACATCTTTATGAGGTGAGATCAGAAACTCATACCCCAGGTTGTTTTCTGACTCTCTCCGACCTACGTTGTTCTTGTGTATTCGAAGATTATTGGTATAGCTTCATCCTTGATGAACTGTTTGTGTTCCATTAAGGACTAGGTGCCTTGAACAGTATTACTCCGATTTTCATCGAGTTTTACAATCCTCCCACTTCCCACTGCATATCGGTATTCCTCTTAGGAAAAACGCATGGCGAGCAATAATTACATTGTTCTCATATAAGATGTATAAGTACTATACTTTGGTTTCCCTAGGATAACCTACAATTTAGGCACTTATCCAATTTGGGTTCTAGTTTGGTATCATCCAAACGTATGCCAAGCATTCCCAAATCATCAGGATTGAGAAAACCCTATTTCTTTCCTATTCATATTAAATATGAATTTTGTCTAACAGATTTTCATGGAACCTTATTCAAAATAAGTATTGCACTGTTAATGCTTATCCCTTTGAAGGAAAATGGTAGCTCAGAGCGACTCATGATTAACCTTATCATGTCTAACAAAATTCGGTTTCTCTGTGTAGACAACAGAAATCGGCGACGCTGTTCTAGGCTCAGGGCCTAGTTGGGAGTACGAAATAACATGGAGTCGCCACCCGGTGTGAACCGGGACAAGGATTTAAGGCCGCACTCACCCCTCGCAAGGGAAGACCTCAAACCGTTGGGTTCGGAATGGTCCCTTACTTATGTCATTTGTAATAAATGGATTTGTGTAATATTAACCAAGTCTACTCAACATACATTGGTAAACTACACTAAATCTAAGTTTGCATGCTTCGAAAGTAATATTCTCATAACAGTAAATACATAACTCATAAATACATGCAAAATAAACATGTGGCCAAGGAACTCGGCCGTTCTTAATGTAGGACTTCGCATGCCTGGTTGGACATATTCCACATCAACCGAGTACGCCGTGTCTGGAACAACAAATAGAATATAACAAAGGGTGCCCTCAGGTCTTACCTTTTTAGTCGCTTTCCGGGAGTGCGTTTCACGGTGCCGGAAGGGTTATCGTTCTACTGTTCTCACTGTCTGTTGTTTTCGCTGTTTTCACCGGGTTCGCCGTTTCTACTGTTTTTACTGTTTTCTCCATTTCGCTCGTTATTTTCACTCGTCACTTTTTTGTATTTTTCTTTTTATTTTCACTCGTTGTTTTCTCTCTGCTTTTAACTCAAATTCTCATTCTCTCTCTTGGTTATTTTTTTGGTCACTTTGGGATGATTTGGGCTGTTATTTTGTCGGGGGCAGTGTTCAGGATGGCTTCACGGCAGTTTTGCTGTTATATAGGGGACTGTTTTGCTCTCGGTGGCTAGGTAAATAAAGGACAGTTCACATTGGATGAGTTTGTTTGTTCATTCACATGGTGGGCTCGGTAAGCTGTTGTGGTTTTGTTGCTCGGTTTGAGGGCTTGGCGTGAGAAGCGTGGCTGTTGTGAGGGCGTGATAAAGCTAAGTGAGTGGAGGGTGCTACGTGGTCAGGTGCGTATTGGTCTGTGAGGGAGGTTACGTGCATGGAAGCATGAGGGTTCAGTTTGTTTGTTACATGAGTTTGTGGCTGGGAATGGGGTGAGGAGTTGCAGTGGCGTGAACAAGGCTGGTTTTTGGGGTGGATTGTGAGGCTGATGGCGTGAGGGTAATGAGAGGGAAGTTGTGTCTTCACGTGGGCTCTAGGGTTTATTCATGCAGCTTGCGTGAGTGAGCTGAGGGGCTGTGTGGGTTGCGAGTGGACTGGTGAGGTGTGAGGCTGATACGTTGATGCTTGCTAGGGACGTGAGGTCAGGGGGAAGCAAGTTAGTGGCGTCATTGTGAGGCAAGGGGGGGTAATTTGAAAACGTGAGGCAGTAGGCGTGGCTATGTGTGAAGGGGAGTTGTGTGTTCATTGAGGGAGGGCTGGTCGTGGATGGTTCACGTGAAAGGGCAGTAGGCTCAGTATGGGGACTGAATGAAGAGTGGTCAGGGTGTGTATGGTGATGTGCAGTTCACTGGCAGTGGGAAGTAGGCAGTGCGTTGATGAGTGGTGAGTGTGTGATCTGCGTGTGAGGGCTGCTGCCGAGAGCATGAGGGGGGAGTTTAGTGGAGTTAACGTGAGTTGGCTTGGGCGTTAAGGGTCTGATTGTGCTGCTGCTACCGAGAATAGAGGGTCTATGGAGATTGAGGGGGCTGCTTGTGCTTGTTTGAGAATGAGAGGGCTGCCCCGGGTTGGGAGTGACGATGGTTGGTTTATGTGTTAAGGGCTGTTACATATGAGCTGCATGGAGGCTGTGTAGGGGCTTTGAGTGTGGCTGAGACAGAGGCAATAACATGGGTTGTTGTGGTGTCTAAGTGTTTGCTCCTCTACAATGAAGGGCTGCGTAGGGTGTCATCGTGAACGTGAAGGGGTGAAGGGCTGGCTGTGCAAAGTAGTGGGCACTTGGCTTGAGTTATGGGTGTTGTGGGCGTTTGGCAGTGAGGGCTATGGCTGATTCCTGGGCCGTGCTTCAAGAAAGGAGCGTGTTGTCGTGCAAAAGGGCAGACTGTGGCGTGAATAATGGAGATGACAGGGTGTGAATGAGGGAGATAATCGAAAAGATTTGGAGGACGATTGAGGCCAATAATGGAGTTGGGGTTGTGTTTTGTTATGTGAAAAGGTTGAATGCATGTGAGGCTTGGTTCCACGTGGGGTTGGGACATGATGGGGGAAAAATAATGGAGTTGGGGTTGTTTTTTTTTTGTTTGGTTTTGTTTGGTGGAAGATGGGAATAGGCGTGTGGGGTTGAAAGGAAATTTGATGTGTGGTTTTTGTTTTGGTTTGGGTTGGTTTCACGTGAATGAGGGGGAATTATTTGGTGTGTTTATTATTTGTTTATTTGTTTTCTTGTTTGTTAGTGTTTGTTTGATTGGTTTGTATTTTTTAATGGTTTGATTTAGTTTGAATTTATTTAATTGGTTGGTGGCTTTTATATTTGCATGGAAGTTGAAGGGTCACAAGCATGGAAAGTTAGAGAGAGAATATGTGTGAGAAAGAGCGAGGAAAAGGTTCCGAGCGAAGGATGATTTTGAAACGAAAATGCGACGACAAAACCCGAAGCAAAACGAGCGAATAAAATCCACCAAAATGTCAATTCCTGACTTTCCCTTTCCGACGACCGCTTTCCGCAACTTCCGTAACTAAAAAGTAGTGCCTCCATACGAGGCTCATCATTGGGCTGGTATGCAAAAATGCAATGCCTACAGTCGCCCCCACTTTGATGGGATTTGTTCAGTGTGTGCCAGTGACAATCCTATCAAAGTTCGTGCAATGCATTTTTACTTACCTGGCTCGCCAGCTGCCACATGGCTTACCTGCTGCTTCGAACTGAGTTGATGATGCAGTGGACCTCGATCCTGGGATGCACCCCAATACCTGCAATTGACAACATAGACCTCGGCCCGGGGACGCATCCCCAAAATGGAATATATGATGCAGTGGGTCTACGACCCTGGGACGCATCCCAATAACTGCAACCGACAACGGGGGCCTTGACCCTGGGACGCATCCCAATACCGCTGGCAAAATGGACCTCAGCCCGGGGACGCATCCCCAAAATGGAATATATGATGCAGTGGGTCTATGACCCTGGGACGCATCCCAATAACTGCAACCGACAACGGGGGCCTCGACCCTGGGACGCATCCCAATACCGCTGACAAAATGGGCCTCAGCCCGGGGACGTATCCCCAAAATGGAATATATGATACAGTGGGTCTACGACCCTGGGACGCATCCCAATAACTGCAACCGACAACGGGGGCCTCGACCCTGGGACGCATCCCAATATCGCTGACAAAATAGGCCTCAGCCCGGGGACGCATCCCCAAAATGGAATATATGATGCAGTGGGTCTACGACCCTGGGACGCATCCCAATAACTGCAACCGACAACGGGGGCCTCGACCCTGGGACGCATCCCAATACCGCTGGCAAAATGGGCCTCGGCCCGGGGACGCATCCCCAAAATGGAATATATGATGCAGTGGGTCTACGACCCTGGGACGCATCCCAATAACTGCAACCGACAACGGGGGCCTCGACCCTGGGACGCATCCCAATACCGCTGACAAAATGGGCCTCAGCCCGGGGACGCATCCCCAAAATGGAATATATGATGCAGTGGGTCTATGACCCTGGGACGCATCCCAATAACTGCAACTGACAACGGGGGCCTCGACCTTGGGACGCATCCCAATACCGCTGACAAAATGGGCCTCAGCCCGGGGACGCATCCCCAAAATGGAATATATGATGCAGTGGGTCTACGACCCTGGGACGCATCCCAATAACTGCAACCGACAACGGGGGCCTCGACCCTGGGACGCATCCCAATACCGCTGGCAAAATGGGCCTCGGCCCGGGGACGCATCCCCAAAATATTGTTGATAATTGAGAATTGAGTTGGTCGTGTCGTACCTGGCAGAACTGATCTGATACTGAATTGTGGGTTTCGTCTTCATGGGTCATGTTCCCGAATCTGATGTGGAGGTCTTGTTCCCTGAATTGTGTCAAGATAGGGCTTTATTCCCCTGGGCTTGTTCCCGAACTGTTTTGAGATAGGGCTTTATTCCCCTGGGCTTTGTTCCCGGACTGTTTTGAGATGAGGCTTTATTCCCCTGGGCTTTATTCCCGAACGGTTGAGAGAGAGCTTTATTCTCTCAGGCTTTCTTCCCGAACTGTGTTATGATAGGGTTTTGTTCCCCTAACTGTAATGAATGTGGGCTTTATTCCCTAACTGTGTTGACTGTGAGCTTTGTTCCCTGATTGTCATACCCTACAAGACTGGTACTGATGTGTAGTAGGCCTTGGCCCAAACTGATACTGATGTGGGCCTCGCCCCAGATGCTGATACTGATATGGGCCTCGCCCCAAGACTGATACTGATGTGGGCCTCGCCCCAAGACTGAAACTGATGTGGGCCTCGCCCCAAACTGATATGGGCCTTGCCCCAAACTGATATAGATATGGGCATCGCCCCAAACTGATACTGATGCTACTACAGGCCTCGGCCTTGGGACTCATCCCCGACACTGACGCTGATGTAGGTGTAGGCCTCGGCCTTGGGACTCATCTCTGACACTGACGCTGATGCTATGTGATGGTTCATTCCCAAACCATGCTCCATTCTCGGATTGTCATTCCCGGCTTGTTTATTCCCGAAGCTTGCTTTATTCTTGGAGTACCATTCTTGGCTTGTTTATTCCCGAAGCTTGCTCCATTCGGGGTGCCGTATCTGGCGAAACTGATGCTGACAATGATGTGGGCCTCGCCCCCGGAGTGCCATACCCAGCCAGACTGATTCTGATAATGATGTGGGCCTCGCCCCCACAGTGCCATACCCGGCAAAGACTGATAATGATGTGGGCCTCGCCCCCAGAGTGCCATACCCGGCAAAGACTGATAATGATGTGGGCCTCGCCCCCAGAGTGCCATACCCGGCAAATACTGATCTGAACTGATGTGGGCCTCGCCCTCTGAACGCCATACCTGGCATATACTGATCTGAACTGGTGTGGGCCCCGCCCCCAGGCTGCTATGCTCAGCTGATACTGATCCGATGTGGGCTCCGCCCCCAGAATGCCATACCCGGCTGATACTGATCATGAACTGATGTGGGCCTCGCCCTCAGGTTGAGATAGGCCTCGCCTTCAAACTGATACTGATGTGGGGCTTCGCCCCCAAGCTGATATGATATTCTACCTCACACATTACACCACCTCTCACAAGATAATCTTTGATAAATAGACATATTTTTGTCCTCAACGAATGCTTTCGCGTCGAAACCGAAGAACCTTCAAAGTACTCGACATACTCAAGTCCAATCATCTGAATGGGTGATCTAAGCTAGACTCCATGTGTGTGTGTACTAAGGCTCTTTCGCAGCTTGTTCCTTAAGTAGGCCAACTCGATGATTTTGTTTTGGAGAATCGAACCAGTGGGTCTAACCAACCTGGATGTCTTAATCACATTCTGTGATTACTTCAGCATACTCAACATGATATGATTTTCATCTTTTTTCTTTTTTCTTTTGTCTCTTTCTTTTCATTTTCTTTTCTCTTTTTTCTTCTCTTTTTTTTTCTTTTTTTTTTCTGACACACCTACCCTTTAAGGTAGCATTTCTCCTCATGGTGGTCCTAATACTCGCCCATGGGTAGCTTCACGCTTATCGGTTATAGGCGGTCTATTTTTTTCTTCTTTTCTTTTTTATTTCAGAGACTTTTTTCTTTATTTCCAACCATATCATATATCATAGCATCAGTAAATCAGGGTGGACACCCAGGCAAACGGTCATTCACTACTACATCATCTCTTCAACTAGTCACCTCGATAACTACTCAGGTTTCTACTGCTAGGATTCTGTAATCAAGTGCTCGTGAGTCTAACTGAGATCAATCCATTCAGGATACCGGAAGAGAGCGTGTCTCGCACTTATCGTTTCTAGGGTTTCCCCCTATAACATTCAATGTCATCACCGGACATATGTCTAACTATCAAAGACTTCTCTCACTCAATATTTTTTTTTTCATTCTCTTTTTTTCTCTTTTTTTTTTTTATTTTTTTTCATTTTTTTTTTCAACAATTAGAATAAAACATAAACTTTTAGATATGGCTGGAATACCTGGTCAGCAGGGAACATCACCGATTCAGATCAATGTCCAGTTTGCGCTTCTTGCTAGGATCATTATCAGTCCAGTCCAACTTGGAGAGAACGGGGTCGAGCTTCGGTTCAAAAGCCAGGATCTGGTCAATCAACTCTTCGGCATTCGTCGCCGTCAAGAAAATGTCTTCCACAGATTTGGTGACGAATTCATGTCTCTTGGCTTCCGCAAGAAACACAAACAGGAAATCGAAGAAGTGCTCAATATTAAGCAACCCGATGGGTTTCTGGTGAACGTTCAGGTGTGCCCATGACGCCACTGTAAATATCTCTTCGAATGTACCAAGTCCACCTGGTAATGCAATGAACGCATCTGCAGTATTAATCATTTCATGAATTTGTTCAGACATACCTGACACAATGCGCTCGTCTCCATTTGTCGGCCCGATTAACCTTTCGTCCGCCAAAGGTCTTGGGATGATTCCCAAAACATGACCGCCACCATCCTGAACGGCTTTTGAGATGCTTCCTATTATCCCAAGATTTCCACCACCATACACTAGGTGTATATTCTTCTCAGCCATGACTCGCCCCAATTCCTTTGCAGCCTCAATGAATTCTGGTTTATTACCAGTGTTTGATCCACAGAAAACACAAATTTGCTTAACTCGCTGCTGTGAGGTTGCTTCCATTTTTTTTTCTCTCTTTTACTTTGGATATATGTCTGATCGTGTTGAGGAGAGCAATGCCGAGCTGAATTTATAGGACCTACAAAAGAGGTGAACAATAATTGCAATAACGATGGTTAGCTAAACCACAAAAAGAGTCATCATAAGTCAAAAAGGTTACTGGATCCTGTCTGCGAAAACAACGAGAGAAATCGTGAGATGTCAAAAAGTTGTGGATTCGTTCCACGAAAATAACAGAAAATCACAAAGGAAGTCCTAAAAGGTCAAAAGTTGTGGATCCTGTCCACGAAAATAACAGAAAACAACAAAAGAAGGAAAATCAAAGCAATAATTAAAGCAAATGAATTGTGTACTCAATACGCCTCTTGCTTGGCATAAGTTCATTAGGATGCGTTTCAGGATTTCTTCTTTTACTCTGCCACCACTAATGAATTAGCTCCCATCTTTGTGATTGCCAAGCACCATTCCCTCTGTCTTAAAATGCTATGTCTTCGCCTTTACCTGCCAAAATAACACACAAAATAAAAAATTCTACGACATGTATACACAAAACATGAAAATAGAAATCGCAACAAAGTGTATGGGTTGCCTCCCTGTTAGTACTAAATTCATCGTCTTCAGCTAGACATGCCCGAAATCCATCTGTCAAGGTGGCTTCAATGTCATCCTCAGTGCTTGTGTCCCCTTTTGATCTTTGCCGCTTTATTTTTCTTTTTCTCTTTTTTTTTTAAAACCTGCAAATACAAAACAACAGAATAAAGATGTGTTCATATAAGTATGCAATTGTAGAGATACTCCCTTTTCGTGATGGCTTGGCTCCTCATGTGCTCCTCGGCGCCATATGTTTCTGGTCGCCCCTTGATGGTTCCCATCTGTTTGAAATCTGTAAAAACAAAACACAAAACAAGAATGCAAGTTACGTGTATGCATGTATGTATTTCCTATCCCGTTGGGTTAGGTCTTCCACCAATTTCCTTAGTGACTGCTCACTTCTTTATTCCCAGCAAAGTGCAGCTTCAATCTGCTTACGTAGACCGACTCAGTGGACTCATCCTTTCCCAAATCTGGTATTCTCACTACCTTGTTTCCCAATCTTCTGTCTTTTTTTCCTGCTTACTCCTTCTGAGAATTTCCTGTGTTCCAGATTCTTCTGAATATCATGATACCAAGGCTTCCCGTCATCGACTTTCACATCCGATATCATTTCTGTCTCATACACTGGTTTGCTTGCAGTTGTCAGCACAAATGGTCTCATCACCAATTTCTCTGGATTTTCCCAAGTCGGGGCTAGTGTCGCCAATGCATCAGTCATCTGATTTTCATCGGTATGTGCTGAAACTTGTAATCAGGGATAGTCTGTGTCAGACTTCTGAGGTAGAACAAGTATGGCTTCAGCCATTCTTCCTTTAACTCACATTCTTCTTGCATCTTCAACTTTTCAAACATCTTTGACAAAGCTTTACCCAAGTTGGAGAATTGTCTGTTTCTGATAGGGGCAATCTCTGAGGGAATAGTCTTGATCCTTGAAGATTCTCCAATGGTCCTTTCATTCCGGTTGCACAAGTCTTTGTCATTGGCTACACGGGGTACAGTCAAACTGGCCACAACATTCGTCAAAACTTGCAATTGCTCAACATTTTCGGCTAGTTTGATCTCCAATCGACCTAGGCGGGATTCCTTGTTGGCTGATTTGCTCATACTGGTTGATGATCCATTGACAAACCTTTCTTACTTCCCAACCCAACGGGAGTCTATGATGGCTTTTAAGACACAAAGGGTTAACATGATGCATGTATGCATGACATGTGTGCAGTGCAAATAAACAAGCTCATAAACTATTTACACTAATTGGCCCGTTATCATTTTAAAGTATTTAATCACACTATTGCGCAGTGCAAACTTGCCCCAGTTGAAAAGGCCTAACAAGTTAACATTTTGCGATAATATAACTAAATAACTTCAAATGATAAAAGGCACAAACTCAAACTGGCCCATCGGCATTTTAGAAATTTTGGCCTAATTGTCAAAAGGACATGAACTTGTCCCGGTTTAAATGGCCCAACGAGTTCACATCTTTTGACAAAGAGTCCAACTAAATCCAACTGACAACGGTCCAAAACACAAGCAAAAACACAGTAGTCATGATTAATTAAAACACAAATCACAAACATTACAAAACATTATTTCGGGGCCGATTCTCTATCCCCAGTGGAGTAGCCAGACTGTAGACAACAGAAATCGGCGACGCTGTTCTAGGCTCAGGGCCTAGTTGGGAGTACGAAATAACATGGAGTCACCACCCGGTGTGAACCGGGACAAGGATTTAAGGCCGCACTCACCCCTCGCAAGGGAAGACCTCAAACCGTTGGGTTTGGAATGGTCCCTTACTTATGTCGTTTGTAATAAATGGATTTGTGTAATATTAACCAAGTCTACTCAACATACATTGGTAAACTACTCTAAATCTAAGTTTGCATGCTTCGAAAGTAATATTCTCATAACAGTAAATACATAACTCATAAATACATGCAAAATAAAACATGTGGCCAAGGAACTCGGCCGTTCTTAATGTAGGACTTCGCATGCCTGGTTGGACATATTCCACGTCAACCGAGTACGCCGTGTCTGGAACAACAAAATAGAATATAACAAAGGGTGCCCTCAGGTCTTACCTTTTTAGTCGCTTTCCGGGAGTGCGTTTCACGGTGCCGGAAGGGTTATCGTTCTACTGTTCTCACTGTCTGCTGTTTTCGCTGTTTTCACCGGGTTCGCCGTTTCTACTGTTTTTGCTGTTTTCTCCATTTCGCTCGTTATTTTCACTAGTCACTTTTTTGTATTTTTCTTTTTATTTTCACTCGCTGTTTTCTCTCTGCTTTTAACTCAAATTCTCATTCTCTCTCTTGGTTATTTTTTTGGTCACTTTGGGATGATTTGGGCTGTTATTTTGTCGGGGGCAGTGTTCAGGATGGCTTCACGGCAGTTTTGCTGTTATATAGGGGACTGTTTTGCTCTCGGTGGCTAGGTAAATAAAGGACGGTTCACGTTGGATGAGTTTGTTTGTTCATTCACATGGTGGGCTCGGTAAGCTGTTGTGCTTTTATTGCTCGGTTTGAGGGCTTGGCGTGAGAAGCGTGGCTGTTGTGAGGGCGTGATGAAGCTAAGTGAGTGGAGGGTGCTACGTGGTCAGGTGCGTATTGGTCTGTGAGGGGGGTTACGTGCAAGGAGGTATGAGGGTTCAGTTTGTTTGTTACATAAGTTTGTGGCTGTGAATGGGGTGAGGAGTTGCAGTGGCGTGAACAAGGCTGGTTTTTGGGGTGGATTGTGAGGCTGATGGCGTGAGGGTAATGAGAGGGAAGTTGTGTCTTCACGTGGGCTCTAGGGTTTATTCATGCAGCTTGCGTGAGTGAGCTGAGGGGCTGTGTGGGTTGCGAGTGGACTAGTGAGGTGTGAGGCTGATACGTTGATGCTTGCTAGGGACGTGAGGTCAGGGGGAAGCAGGTTAGTGGCGTCATTATGAGGCAAGGCGTGGCTATGTGTGAAGGGGAGTTGTGTGTTCATTGAGGGAGGGATGGTCGTGGATGGTTCACGTGAAAGGGCAGTAGGCTCAGTATGGGGACTGAATGAAGAGTGGTCAGGGTGTGTGTGGTGATGTGCAGTTCACTGGCAGTGGGAAAGTAGGCAGTGCGTTGATGAGTGGTGAGTGTGTGATCTGCGTGTGAGGGCTGCTGCCGAGAGCATGAGGGGGGAGTTTAGTGGAGTTAACGTGAGTTGGCTTGGGCGTTAAGGGTCTGATTGTGCTGCTGCTACCGAGAATAGAGGGTCTATGGAGATTGAGGGGGCTGCTTGTGCTTGTTTGAGAATGAGAGGGCTGCCCCGGGTTGGGAGTGACAATGGTTGGTTTATGTGTTAAGGGCTGTTACATATGAGCTGCATGGAGGCTGTGTAGGGGCTTTGAGTGTGGCTGAGACAGAGGCAATAACATGGGTTGTTGTGGTGTCTAAGTGTTTGCTCCTCTACAATGAAGGGCTGCGTAGGGTGTCATCGTGAACGTGAAGGGGTGCAGGGCTGGCTGTGCAAAGTAGTGGGCACTTGGCTTGAGTTATGGGTGTTGTGGGCGTTTGGCAGTGAGGGCTATGGCTGATTCCTGGGCCGTGCTTCAAGAAAGGAGCGTGTTGTCGTGCAAAAGGGCAGACTGTGGCGTGAATAATGGAGATGACATGGTGTGAATGAGGGAGATAATCGACAAGATTGGGAGGACGATTGAGGCCAATAATGGAGTTGGGGTTGTGTTTTGTTATGTGAAAAGGTTGAATGCATGTGAGGCTTGGTTCCACGTGGGGTTGGGACATGATGGAGGAAAAATAATGGAGTTGGGGTTGTTTTTTTTTGTTTGGTTTTGTTTGGTGGAAAATGGGAATAGACGTGTGGGGTTGAAAGGAATTTGATGTGTGGTTTTTGTTTTGGTTTGGGTTGGTTTCACGTGAATGAGGGGGAATTATTTGGTGTGTTTATTATTTGTTTATTTGTTTTCTTGTTTGTTAGTGTTTGTTTGATTGATTTGTATTTTTTAATGGTTTGATTTAGTTTGAATTTATTTAATTGGTTGGTGGCTTTTATATTTGCATGGAAGTTGAAGGGTCACAAGCATGGAAAGTTAGAGAGAGAATATGTGTGAGAAAGAGCGAGGAAAAGGTTCCGAGCGAAGGATGATTTTGAAACGAAAATGCGACGACAAAACTCGAAGCAAAACGAGCGAATAAAATCCACCAAAATGTCAATTCCTGACTTTCCCTTTCCGACGACCGCTTTCCGCAACTTCCGTAACTAAAAAGTAGTGCCTCCATACGAGGCTCATCATTGGGCTGGTATGCAAAAATGCAATGCCTACACTCTGTTTGGACACACCGTCAAATTGACGTGTTCCAGAAGGAGTCCTCATTGAAAGAATAATATACTCTTTCAAGTATTTGAGAAACTTACTGCTTAAGTATTTTCATCATGGTCAAAACGTGATGGTTTTAATACTTTAGCCGATCTGCTTGTCTATTTCGTGTCGAAACTCTAAAAGTTTCTTATTTGTGTTCTTCAAAAGAAACACAACCATAACGCGATGCCACATCCGTAAAGGCCACGAAATATTCATATCCACCTTTAGCCTAGCTAGACATGGGCCCACTTACGTCACTATGAACAAGGGCTAATAGATCGGTGGCACTTATACTTTTACCAAGTAAAGGTGTTTTAGACACTTTGCCCAATAAACTAGATTCGTAGACTTCATTTGAATGGAATCAAATCCGTCCTAGTATCCACTCTTCAAAAGTGTGGATATACGAGTCTTGTTTGATTGTGTCCCAAACAACACTGCCACAAATAAGTCTCATCTGATCAAATCAGTTTGAACTATTTGTTTGTCATGTTATATGTTTGAGATTTATTTATATTCAAAATATAAATACTGTTATTCACATATAATGTGTTTATCTCAATATCATCTTTATAAAATAAAACACTTTAGTGTTCTAGAATATAAAGGTGTACTCGCAACGAGTTATACTCGATATAGAGATAATGTTTCTAGTCAAACTAGTTACATTATAACAGTTTCCTAATTTAAGTACACACCCGAAGGGTAGTTCCTAACTTAGGTATCTGCGGTAAAACAACGACTTTCATCTCGTTTCCAATTCGCAGATTAATTCTCAATTGAAGTCAGTATCCTGCTCATAGCAGATTCTGCACATCAATGCATATTTATGTATCACACTTAGTATTTAAAATCCAATTTTAATACTAGTAGTGAACATATTTATGAAAGACATATTTGAAGTGAGAGCCTTGCTCGTCTTCAATTCCTTTATGTTTGCTTTGTCCATACGGCAGTCACGCTTCAGTGATCCCATTTGCAACAGTTTAAGCAGACATCTTTGGATATGTCCTTTGTCTTCCTAGAAGACAGTAATGATTTTGCCTTTGCCCTTTTCTATATCCTAGAAGCCTTTGGTCAAGCCTTGGGTTTCTAGAATATCGAAGTAAGGTGCGCCTTGCGCTATTTGCCTTATTGCAAACTTTGGCTTTATCTCCTTGAGAATAGCCATTAACTCTCCAAGAGTTATTAATTGCAATTTAATACTTCTAAGATCTAAGAATAGATTTATGAAGATCCTTCAATTTCTTCATCATACTTTAAGGATCTAATCCTTAGTTCTGATTAGGAAATTAAGGAGTCTTTATGGCAAGCATAATGGATTAAACATTAAAGTTATCATCACATGAATCTTCCAAAGATCATGCTCTACTATTTGCTTAACTTCGGGCTTAGGCCTAAGATGTTATTTTATCAAATAAAGTAACTTTTTAGTTTCAGGACTATCCTGAAATTTATTCCCAATTTGAAAATTAAAGTCGTCTAAACATTTTCCTTAGGATAATGTTTTAAACACTAATCTTTCAATTTAATCTTGATTCTAATAGTCCAACTATTTAATCAACGATTTCAGGTACAATCTAATGTAATGATTACTATAGTCTAACTATATAACTTATTACAATTTTATTGGTTAAAATCAAATATATATTGATTACTATAATCCAATTATATAATCATTATAAATGATCGGTAAATTCAAATATATTGATTACTATAATCCAATTATATAATCAACTATAAATGAAGGGTAAAATTCAATATATATTGATTACTATATTCCATTTATAATCAACTATAAATGAAGTAGTTTGAATACAGTCCAACTGTTTAATTAAAACAACAATAAATATTAGTCCAACTAATATATATAATTTATTTGACGAATGATATTTGATTGAGCGCGTATGGCAAGTAACTAAACGAATATTGCAAATCTAATACTTGCCTCCCACTATTTTTCTGCGAGCCTCTAACCCTCTGTCGAGTACTCGGGAAACCATGTTTCCTAGTGGGCTAGGATCCCGTTAAATAACACACAATCTTGACTTTGGCCAACAAATTGTATGATACTTAACTAGGTAGATCTCTAAGATCAATTGGATCTCATCCAATTCCTAGATCCAGTAGGTGGACATCCAAGTCCGAAACATATATCTTATATATGCCAATATATCAAATATATTACCTAACCTTTTTCCTCTGAATCAACTAAGCCTTGGCTTTGGCACAACAAACTTAATGATCCCAGTTAAGCGGAACCCATTGACATGGAAAGCTTCGTAATCAATGTCGATGGACAAGAAGTGATCTTGACTTTGGCCAACAAATCACGACTTGGACAAGACACCGATATGGAACAAAACTCTCATGATTCAAACACATCCGCAATTGACAAAGGTCTTGACTTTGGCCAACAAACCAATGCCAACTTTGGATCTTGAGTAAGAATCACTCAACGGAAAAAAAACGCTTAATATGTTTTGAGGGTTTTTCGCGTGCAAATTGGCAACCAATTTATTATCTTTGTTAGGTCTCATCATCATACACCCTTAAACATGCATTCTAAATACATATAAAGCGCGTATAAATAAATAAATTAATAATGATATACGGATGGATATGTCACAAATTGTTCCTAGAACAAATCACTTCATTTCCTCTCCCCGGCTAGAACTATTTCTAACTTCTACCCAATTACAAATACAATAAAGAAACCTCATTTACATTGAGGGGAATAGGTGAGAAGAGAAATACAATGAGAAAGGAGATAAAAGGCTGGACACGCAGGTCCAATTAAATAAATTCTAAATTTATTACAATTTCCAAAATTGCCCTCGCCCTCTAATATCCATCTGATATACATTATTCATACAACACATTCATGTATTCATACAAATCATGTTATTCAATCAATCTAATCCAATTAATTAATCTTTGAATTAATGACCATCCAATGTTCAAACAACGATTTGATTTGCATGAGTCAAACTCGTTTAAGAATAAATACTCAAAGTAAGTATTCTTGAATTATATTGAACTACAACTTTAAATCCAATTTATTTGTATTCAATACTAATTCAATTTAATTCCAAATTAAATATATACACTTACTTATAAGCCTTAAAGACTTGGATTCCAAATCCAATCTTAATGGGTCTCAAAGGCCCAATAACATCCAATGTCATTTTAATTAAAGTCCAATGGGCTTTTAATTAATTCTTAAGGCATGGGCTTTGGCCATAATGGATCAAACCCAAAATGCCAAGGCCCAATAGGAATCACCCTATTGCCTACAAATTAATTTAGGCCCATTAGGCCCAATTAAATTCTTTAAAGGGCCAAGTGATGTATTTGGACTTTATGGAATTGGTTTTGGGCCCAATTGGATCCAATCCAAAAGTCCAAAACCAAACTTAGTCAAACCAAGCCCATTAAGCCCAAATACACACTTTTAGCCCAATTCATAATTAAAGGCTTATTAACATAATTATAATATTCCAAATATCACAATTACTTTAATTAAAGTGTATTAGCCATGATTAATTAATTAAACTCAATATTTCCAAAATACCAATTAACTTAATTAATCATGCTTAATCCATCAATTCATGCTCAACACAAATTGAAGCCAAAACATCATTTCATGCTCAACACAAATTGAATCTAAAACACATCATTTCATGCTCAACATGCTCTTTGATTTAACATAAACATTATTGACTTTGATTCTAATCCAATCAAACCAACAATCAACATTTAAACATGCATTTAAACACATCATTTCATGTTACAAAAAAAAAAAAAACAGCAGTCACTGTCTTCACAGTTTCGGCCATGATAAGGGAATTTAACAAAAAATTGATCCAATCAATTTTTCTCAAATCTAATCATGCACAACTCTAAGTTAACATAATCTAAGCATGCTCAAAGCATCAATTTGAAGAAATCATTCTCAAAACACAAAAGCCCCAAATTTTAGTCTCATGAACCCTAAAATTTTCATGCTTAAAATTGGCTCTTGATACAATTGTTAGTGTTCCTAGAACATGCCAAGGATCTAATAAGCAAGAAAAGGTGTTCATAAATTCATAATAAGTTGCGAATTACTTACATTGAATGGATTTGAGCTTTAAAATTTTGAGAAGAATTCTCCAAGATCCTTCCTTTGTTGATTCCAAGCTTTGAGTGGTTTCCAATATCCTTCCTTTGTTGATTCCAGCTTTGATTTGTGAATGAATATCTCCAAGATCCAAGCTTTGAGTGATGATTCCAACCCTTGAGTTAGTTTCCCTATCACCTTAGTTGATTCCATGAAGTGATAGCTTTGTTGATTTTGCAACAAAATCAAAGAGAGAGAGGCTCCATGTTCACGACCATTCTAGGGGTTTTGAGTGTCTTTGTTTTTTGTTCCAAGTATTGGAAGTGAAGAGAGAGAGTAGGCTTTTTGGTTTTTGTTAGGGTTTTACCCTTTTACCCAAAACCATGTAGTTGGGGGTTTTTGTTTTCACCTAAACCAGTGGTTGGAAAGTAAGTGGTTTTGGCATAAATGCCAACCATTTTCCAACCACCACTTCACATGTGTGACATGTGTGAAGTGGGCCCCACCATTTTGAATTCAAAATTCAAAATGTCTCTACGAACATTTGCCGCGGCTCGGATTCGTTTAATCCGATTAAACGAACTTTCGTCGCTAAATAATTAAATCTAATTTAATTAAATAACGATGTCTCGCAAATATATTACGAACGTCGTTTACGAATTAATTCTAAATTAATTCGTTCGTTCGTATTAAAGTCCAACTTTAATTTCGTAATGAAATCCAATTCATATTAATATATCTGATATATTAATTTTAGCCCATACGAATAAATTAAATAGAAAAATCAAATTTAACTATATAAATTTATTCTACCGATTAATTCCAAATTAATCGCGTTCTCTCTCTTCCGAACACATTTAATCCCAGATTAAATAATACCTCAATTAATCCCAGATTAATTTTCTCTCTCTTAATTAATCCCAGATTAATTCTAATTAAATCAACTGTCATCGGTGAATCTTTGGGAAGCGACCCAAGAGATCCCTGGATATGTTGGCAGTAAATACGGTCATCGGATTATCCGAATACGTGCGTACCTCGTACCACGTGCTTACCGATTTACAAGACATGGTTGGCTTCTAGCAAAGCACCGTGCCTACCCAATTCTCCAGAAATATTCTTACTGGAATATATAATCTATGTCAGGCGTAGTATACGTAGTATTGCGTATTGCGATCCAGTATCGAATGTCACGTGCTAGGCCTGGGCTGGAATGTGTCTGCCCCGTACGAAGCACATGTCGGATGTCTGGTAACTAGTCTCTATAATCGGATGAACATGACCTAGTCATATCATCCAATGACTGCAGTACTTAAGAGCACTAGTTTCGTATCCTACGTGACATCATCTCCACTATGACTGGAGTGATACTTCCGTCTTGACATCACACCCAATACACTACGATTCTCAATATACCCAGCAGAGGCGTACACAGAACCGGTTAAAGCCCTGGACGACCAAAACTAAAGCATACCGATTGTCGCAAGTATTAGCGGTGCAAGTCTCAAGTTAAGACCAAATACACCTACCCTGATTTCGGACTTCCATAGACACATAGTCATACTACCAATGGAATTCCGAGGGGTCTATCCAGAGCGAAGCTGTTTCCGCACCATCGGTAAACACAACCTCCTATCACACTTGCATAAGTATCCAATACTTAAATATATGAGAACTATGTCGTTGTGCTCCCACAACGCGCACAAGTGCAATACTAGTCTATTCCGCATTATCGATGTCCAGTCTCGATAATACTACGACTAGGGATATTTAATGATTAATCCTTCGAGGACTGATACTGTCTCATATCATCTCAATCCAGGAACTAATCATAGGGACCTCCTATCATTTATACATCTAGGTGATCTAATCACAAATGATAAGAGCGCAATCTCTTTGTCACATAGTTAATTTGTACAACAATACCATGATATGTACAAATAGTGACGCTATGGGTCATAACTATCCAACAATGCCTTGGTACACATTGTACATGGTATTGTCAAGTCCACCCAAAAGGTAGTTCTTGCACAAGAAGTCGTCAGACGACCATGTCTCTTCTCGTAGTTGCTTGGTTGTTTCCGATTCACCCTCCACATGATCAATATGATCTTTGAGGTACTTAGCCAACTGCAGAGTTGTCGGGTAGAACAACATTTTACTCTGCCACTGTTTAAAGTTTGCCCCACCAAAATTTTCTTGTTTTTCTCCATGAGAGACCGGTACTGTGATGTTTCCGCTAGCCATGTGTAACTGGAAAACTCAACATGGGTCCATAAGTCTACAAAAGACAAATTGTACAACGATCAACAAATGATCTTTTTCAAATGATATATCAAGTATCCACTCGTTGTTCTATTGGACAATAGTACCAATAAATACAAGTCCTTGAATTTCCGACTAAGGTTTCTTATGATAAGTAAATGAAGGAATATTCCCAGATGACGAGGGGGTCCGGAGTAACCACTTAAATCCCTGACCACTTAGGCTCTTATCGCCTTTTTGACAGAATATCCTTTAAATACTTCCTCAATAGAATCTCTTAGCAATTCAATACTCAGTATTTCACTTTTAATGTTACAATACAGTATTCGTTATGTATAGATATATGTGTATGTGTCAATCAAGATTAATTGGATGAAATTACTTGTGTATAATTACACTTTAAATTCTCAACCAAGTATGCAACACACAATTAATTTTCAACTTTATCACTTTGTGTATGCTTGTGATAATTGAACAACCCAATAATAACTTAAATCTATACTACCAAGATTATTGTGATTTAGTATATGATTTACTAAGTTAATATTATGATTACTTAAATTAATCTAAGTTTATTCAGTTTATAAACAATTTCAGGACTAATTTGTTAGTGTCGCGTTCGTATCTACGTTCAAACGAGACTATCCAGTGTGTGCACGTTCGTGTTGCGTTCGAGAACGCGTTAGAATGAAGTGTTCCAGAGAGTTCATGTTCGTGGAGCGTTCGAGAACGCGTTCGAACGGACTATTCCAGAGAGTTTACGCTCGTGTTGCATTTAGGACGCGTTCAAATATTTTAAGTCAGAGGATTTTGCGTTTGATTTGCGTTTGAATACGCGTTCGAACGCTCTTAGGTAGAAGGCTTGCATTCGAGTTGCATTTGAAGACGCGTTCGAATATTCTTACGAAAATTCAGATGTTTGCCTTCGCGTTCGCCGGGCGTTCGAATGCCCTACGTATTTTTCATGCACAGACTTTATTTTTCCAGAAAATTTTCTTATCTAAGCATGCGAATTTCTATCTAACAACACTAAATATGATAAGTTCTTAAGATTGTTGGTTGTTTAGTGTCATTAAACATAAAATTACCATGCAAACAAACAGATCAAATCCAGAATACCAATCCAACTATGCAAAAACCCTAAAACTTGCAATATGAAGAAAAACCTGGAAAACTTGATGAAATGCAGTCCAAGTCGAGATAGATCTCTGTCCTTAAGAACTTATTAGCCTCCGTCTCTGGTGCTCTACGGATTCGAAGTGGCCAATGTTTGCACAGGATAACTCGGATTCCTCTTGTTCAAGAGGCACTCTTTAACAAGATCTTGAACTAGGAAAGATTGGGGAAAAACTCTCTCTTTACTCAAAAAACGAAATGATGAGACTCAAGACTTCAATCTGGATCCTTAGAATGAACCTCCAAAACCCTTTAAATAGACATGGAAGGGTGCCTTAAGGGCACCATTTGGTTTGGGGTGTAACCCTCCTAAGGGTTATACCCATTCCATGCACCATTTGGAGCCAAAGTAGAGTTCTTCTAAATTGGAGGACATATCCCCTTGGGGTACCATCCAAGAGACATGTCCCTCCTCCATCCAAACACAATAATTTAGAGAATTTGCTACAAAAACTCCCACTATAAAAAGTGTCTAGGAAAGATCCAGACAAATACTAAGAAAGTGCTTTTTTATACACACTGTTCCATTTCTGATTATTAAAGTTGGTTATTTCAAAATACCCAATCTCACTTCTTCGCGTCTTGAAAATCTAGCAAGAATATATAAAAGCAAGGAGAATTCCAAATTTAAAAAAATTATATTTTTGATCAAATTTATAATCAAGCATCAACAGAGACTGAAATCGTTGATACCATTCAAAAGATTGAGGTGTGGGAACTATAAAATACAAATTGAGACGCAAAATTGAATGTAGTAATATGAATGATATATCAAAAAACAAAAATGAAAGTATGTATATAAAAAAAAAAAAAAAACAAAGGGTCCTCCTCCTCTTCAGCTGGAATCCAGAAGTTGACACAGAAAAATGGACTGCTATGGATGAAAATTTGAGCTGGATATATGCATTAAATGGCTGAAAATTTAGCTTCATGACACATGAGCTTTATATACCACATGCAGTTCTATGCATGGAGGAAATTATTTTTTAATTAGCAAGTTCATCTTTTTAAATTTTTCGTTATCGACTTCTTGACTCTCTGGTAATTAGAACCAAAACAGTTTAATTAAAGAAATAAATTTGAACACACGCTCAGATGATATAATTAACAATTCAAACAAACATGAACACGATAAAGATATTATAAAACTCATCACACATGTGATGCTATATCTTATAATTAATATATAAGCAGTGTTATTGGAATATAATTTCAAACGTCAAAGCCGCCATAATAACTTCCATATATATAGTCGGAAGCAAGAAACCAAATCCTAGTTCAGTAAAAAAGCCACCCATTAAACACACATATGGGCTATCTGGTTATAACTTCTACATATATATCAAGAAAGCTGAAATATGGGGATTTAGGGTTTCATAGTTATATATATAAAACTAGCGAATTAGGGTTTTACTATATATGTTGATCAATATCCCTTAAGCAGCCGGAGCATAATCATAGCGGCTGTCGTCGTCGTCGTCCCCATCACCCTCAATGGATGCAGCCGGAGCCAAGTCACCGCCATCATCGTCGTCGTCGTCGTCATCTCCATCCCCGTCAAATGGTTCATTAGGGTAATAAGGACGGCTGCCATAAACATGAATGTTATCATCATCATCATCATGATGCACATTAGATTGCATGAGCATGATGTCCTCTGATGATGATGAGCTAATCATATATGTGAGCTGAGGCATTTTTTAACAGTACAATCTTGAATCTTGACCAGGGGAGGGGAAATTAAACTTCTTAAATAGAGGGGGAAGAGTCCGCTCAAGTTTTATGAGGACCATATTAATTAGGTTTTATTAAATTTATTTTTTTAACTAATTATATTCATATATATATTTTTTATGGATATTATTAGTAACTAAACTATATTATTATTTAAAATAAACTAAAATTAAGAATAATTTGTATAGAAGTAATAATAAATTAATAATATTAATAAATTTCCAACATAATTAACTCATCGATATGATTATAAAAAATTAATTAATTTACTTAAAAATTAATAGTAAAAGTAATTAATTAAAAAGAAAGAGCCCTAAATGGCTTGTTCTGGTTGAAGGTTTTCTCGTGGAACATTGAGGCAAAAGTGTGTAGGGCTCGTGACAAAAATGGCCACGTGAAGGCCTAGGTGGCACCATCCTAAACATTTCTCTGTAAAGCAGAATCTGTGCAGTATCCATATCAATTGACATATGGTTGCAATTTATAAGATTATGGTGTTTTCATGATGGAAAGCCACTTGTGAATTTTTTTTAAATTCTTTTGGGGCCGATAGAGGAATAAAATGTGCAAAGCATGATTCCGAAAATACTAGAAATATCATCAGTTTTTGTGTCTATTTGTTCGAGCTTAGAATAATAGCCACTCTACTTAGTGTGTCTGGAATTATATGTTTCTGAAGTAAAAACTTGTTAAATATTGTGTCTCTCTGGGAGAGAGAGAGAACCGGTGACTTATGCATATATTTGTCCACCCTTCTAACTTGGTGTTTTGTGAGTTATCTCGAGTTTTATAAGCGTTTTGATATGTTTTGAGTTCATTTTCAGGTAAAATAATATCAAGACTCAATGGAATTAACAAATGATGAAAACGACAAAATATAGAGTAAATGGGGCAAATTCGGAGTCAAAACACGCGTCCCGACATTGGGTTACGCATCCAGACGCTTGGTAGACAGCAATGCAAGTGGAGCGTCGCGACGCAAATGGATTAGTGTCGCGACGCTGTGAGCATATTTAGAATCGTCCTTAAGAAGGAACCACCCTTAAGTCTTCCTATATAATCCACAACTCATCCCAAAACGAAAAGGGGAGTCTCATAACCTAATTAGGCAGCCTCCAAAGAGATTTTGGAGAGATTAGACACAACAATCAAGCCTCATAAACACAATTTTGGGAGCCTCCAAGAGCATAGAAGAACGCCTAGAGAAAGGAAAGAATGAGTACTACAACGGGTTGTGGAGTTGGAAGACGAAGACTGCAACACGAGTTATTTCTCTTCCATTTTTTTCTCTACCTTTATCTTTTATGAGTTCTTGCTTTGTAATAATGATTAGTTTATGTTTATTATTTACTATGAGTAGCTAATTCATTAAATCTAGGGTTGTAATGGATCCAAGCATGTTTAATTAATTAATTTGCATATTTTTGTTCTTTGGGTTTATTATTGAGTATTTAGTATTCTTTGTGCCTTGAATGCTTATTTTATTTATTAACAAATAATAGAATAAACTTGGTAAATTCTTAGGAACTCGACAGAGGAAATTTGGGTTAGTTGTGAGAATAATAACGTATGATTTATTCGTTGAATAAATTTCCATGCATGATAGAAATATACCTAAAGGGCATACAAAGCAAATATTAGAACTTGTTCTTAATGAATTTGGTTAAAATTAATTGACAAAGACTGTTGTGATATTTTATATCGTACCGCAAGTGTGCGATATCAAGTTTTAGTATAAATGAGTTTAGAGTGTCGAACCCACAGGGATTGCGTTAACTCACACTAAATACTACAATTGATAATCCTAACTTTATTTAGAAGATAATTAACAAAGATTTAACTAGATAAATAATATATAAAAATATTTAGATAGGAGGAACTAATACGATAGAGATTCTAGATCCAGATTTCACCTAGTTGTCGCCTATGTATTTGTCATGTCAATTAATCCTTGTTCAGTTATATTGTTTATAAGTCAAGACTCCGAAAATATCCACTCCCTCTCTCGAGCATCAGTGAAAATATCATCAAATACAGACTTTGATATCTCTATAAAAATCTAGTAGTTAACGACTCATTACGCTTTGTGATTCTATATTAACGACTTCAAAGGAACTTATATATTCTCTCGAAACTCTATAAATTCCTAAGTTATATTCTCTAGATCTATTCAAATCCCCTCTCTCGAGTGATAGATTCTAAACATATATCATCAGATTTGTGGCCAACAAACACAAAGCATTAAATTCAAAAGAATATAATAACTCAATAAAACTTCATAACAAAATCGACAATCAATACAAGGTTCAGCATCAATTATCAATCAATTACATCATTCTCCAGTTAAGGAGTTAGTTCATGACAAAAGATAAAAAACAATAAAAACAAGGTCATGAATTTAATGGAAATCATTAGAGTTCTAAGAAAGAAACAAGAAGATAAAACCCGAATTGAATCTCTCCTCTTCGGACGTCACCGCCTTCGTCCTCTCGTCTCTCTATCTATCGCTCTTCAATCCTCCTCTGGATCTCTCTAAATATATGTTTTTGTTTGTGTTGTGTTTTGCTTGTGTTGTGATGCTTTGTTTGATTAGTAATTACATATTTATAATAAAGCCTTGGGGTCATGGGCATCTAAAAACCCTAAAAATAATGTTTCTGGTGCGCGCGGGGCGCCACGGCGCTGATATATTGGCGCCAAAACCCCTGGATTTTGTATGGAACGCATAAATCTCTTTGCGTACATGCAAACCGATATATTATGGGTCTCATACCCTTTCTAGATCAAAAGTTATAGCCTTTTTTAATTCAGTGCGCAGCTGATGCTAGTTTTGTATGTTCTTGAGTCTGATGCTCCCAATAGGTCCCGAAACACGTGTATTTGCTTCATTCTTGATGTTCTAATGCTTCATACAAATAAGACATAAATAAACTATAAATGACATTAAATGACTCGAACCATAATAAAATAATAGGCTAAGGATGTCGGAATTAGTGGGTATAAACCACACTTATCAAACACCCCCAAACTTAAGATTTTGCTAGTCCCGAGCAAATGAAAAAATAAAACTAAATAAATATAATTAAAAAAATTAACTAGGCCACTTTCTTAGGGATCACGATTGCATTAGCGTATGCAACAAGCCTTTAAACCCCTAGGCGGCCCTAGTGGACGAGTTATAGTCTTCTGAGGACTTACATCGACGATACCCACAAACGTCATTCACAAACAATCATGTAAAATTTAATAATAAAAAAGCAACTAAAATAATCCCGATAGTTATGCATAAAATTATCCTCAAATAGTGCTTATCAATGAAATCAGAGAACCTTCAAAGTATGCAATTGCGACTCAAATCTAAGTTCTTGAATAAATTATCTAAGCCAGACTCACTGTGTGTGTGTAAAGGTTCATTCACAGCTTGATTCCTAAGTAAGCCAACTTAATGATTTCGTTTAAAAATTGGGATCGATGGGTCAAACCAACTTAGATATCTCAAGTATGCTATGTAATTGCTTTATTTTGTGCTCAGTATGATATGATTTTTCTTTTCTTCTTTTTCTGCTCATCATTTTTTTTTTTGCATTCTTTTTTTCTCTCATTTTTTTTAACATACTTACCCTTTAAGGTAGCATTTCTCCTTATGGTGGTCCTAACACTCGCCCATAGGTAGCTTCACGCTTATCGGTTATAGGTGGTTTCTTTTTCTTATCATACCATACTTCATAATAATAGCATATTGAGATAGATATCTAAGCAAACAGTCATTCATCGACAAACAATTTCTTTAACTAGTCACTTTGTAAACTACTCAAGTTCTTAGTGCTAAAAACTTGTTATTAAGTGCTTACGAGTCTAACCTAGATCATCTACTCAAGACATTAGATAAAAATCAATTGAGATTTATCGTTTCTAAAATTTCATCAAAAACAATCAAAATTCATCATTAGACTTATGCTTTACTATCAAAGACATAAAAATAAAAATAATTAAATTTTTTTAAAAAAATATATATAAATAGCAGGAATACATGAACACACCCCCAAACTTAAAACTTACATTGTACTCAATGAAAGATAAATATAAAGAAACTAGATTAAGGAATAACACTACCGTGCATGGAGTTGATCAGGTTCCTGCAGGTCAGAATTTGGTTGCGCGGGCTTTGTGTGTCTCATGCTACCTGCATAAATAGCATGCAAACTAATAAATAAACAATAGCTTACAATAACAATTAAAAATAAAAATAAAATAAAAAAAATAAATGCAAGGGTTGCCACCCCGCTAGCGCTAACTTTAACGTCTTCAGCCAGACGCAACCACCCAAATGATGGTGATGGTAGCTTCTTCTTTTGTATCCACTGAAGCACTGAAAGAAAAAGAAAAAATATCATAAATAAAATAAAATAAATATAAAAAACTAAAAAAAATAAAAGATAAAAATCAAAATTAAAGCTAAAATTACTTGGTAGTAGTATGAAATTGAATTAAACAAACAATCCCCGGCAACGACGCCAAAAACTTGTTGTGATATTTTATATCGTACCGCAAGTGTACAGTGTCAAGTTTTAGTATAAATGAGTTAAGAGTGTCGAACCCACAGGATTTCGTTAACTCACACTAAATACTACAATTGATAATCCTAACTTTATTTAGACGATAATTAACAAAGATTTAAACTAGATAAATAATATATAAAAATATTTAGATAGGAGGAACTAATACGATAGAGATTCTAGATCCTGATTTCACCTAGCTATCACCTATGTATCTGTCATGTCAATTAATCTTTGTTCAGTTATATTGTTTATAAGTCAAGACTCCGAAAATATCCACTCTCTCTCTCGAGCATCAGTGAAAATATCATCAACTACAGACTTCGATATGTCTATAAAAATCTAGTAGTTAACGACTCATTACGCTTTGTGATTCTATATTAACGACTTCAAATGAACTTATATATTCTCTCGAACTCTATAAAATTCCTAAGTTATATTCTCTAGATCTATTCAAAATCCCCTCTCTCGAATGATAGATTCTAAACATATATCATCATATTTGTGGCCAACAAACACAAAGCATTAAACTCAAAAGAATATAAATAACTCAATAAACTTCATAACAAATCGACAATCAATACAAGGTTCAACATCAATTATATCATTCTCCAGAATTAAGGAGTTAGTTCATGACAAAAGATAAAAATAATAAAGACAAGGTCATGAATCTAATGGAAATCATTAGAGTTCTAAAAGAAAACAAGAAAAAAAAAACCAGAATTGAATCTCTTCCTCTTCGGACGTCACCGCCTTCGTCTCCTCTTGTCGCTCTTCAATCCTCCTCCTTGGATCTCTCTAAAAATATGTGGTTTTGTGTTTTTTGCTGTGTATTAGCCTCATCTTTTGAGTTTGAACGAACTAATCTATTTATAATAAAGCCTTGGGGTCATTGGGCATCTAAAACCCTAAAATAATGTTTCTGGTGCGCCCGGGGCACCGCGGGCGCTGGTAAATTGGCCCCAAAACCCCTGGATTTTGTATGCAACGAATAGATCTCTTTGAGTAAATGAAAATTGATATATTATGGGTCTCATAACTCTTTCTAGATCAAAAGTTATAGCCTTTTGAAATTTAGTGCGCAGCTGATGCTAGTTTGCCTGTTCTTGAGTCTGATGCTCCCAATAGGTCCCGAAACACGTGTATTTGCTCCATTCTTGATGTTCTAATGCTTCCTACAAATAAGAAATAAAATAAACTATAAATGACATTAAATGACCCGAACCATAACAAAATAATAGGCTAAGGATGTCGGAATAAATGGGTATAAACCACACTTATCAAAGACATATAGTTTATTAGTCTAAATTGAATATTTCCACCTAACCTTCGAAAGAGGTTTGTGAATAATTTAGCGTTCTAGGATAATAATTAGTAACAACAACTCAATTGAATGAGAAGTGCCAGGACACATTGGTTACATGCTTAGGTGAAATTACAACTCTAAGTTCTTCTCACGCATAAAGTTTATCTCCAAATTATTATGTATGTTTTATTTAATCTTTCAATTGAATCTTAGATTAATCACTCACATTCTCTTCCCAATAGTTTAGTTTAAGTTAAGTAGGTTAATCTTGATATTAATAAGATAATATTAAGTCCTTGTGGGTTGGATATACGACTTTTAGTCACTATATTACTTGAGCGATACATGCGCTTGCGTGCTAGATATATAATATCGCGATCAACCACCATATTTTATGGTGATCACTTTTCACACCTGTCCCCCGAAGTATGATAAGGGTGATAGAGAATCATGAAATACAAAAATAAGAGATTTGGGAGCCACGATGCCCATTTTCTAGCATCGCGGCGCCCCGCAGCCACCCAGGACACTAATTTTAGGGTTTTTTAATACACAATGACCCCAAAGCTCTATTATAAATACATTAGTTCGTCCAAAACCTAGAAGAGGAGGCTAATACACATCACAAAATACAAAAAACGTATTTTTAGAGATCCAAAGAGGAGGATTGAAGAGCAATAAGAGGAGACGAAGGCAGTGACGTCCGAAGAGGAAGAGATTCAATTCGGGTTTTATCTTCTTGTTTCTTTCTTAGAACTCTAATGATTTCCATTAGATTCATGACATGTTTTTATTGTTTTTATCTTTAGTCATGAACTAACTCCTTAATTCTGGAGAATGATGTAACTGATGTTTGAACCTTGTATTGTTTGTTAATTTTATTATGAAGTTATATTTCAGTTTATTTATATTCTTTTAAGTTTAATGCTTCTTATTTGCTAGCCACAAATTGAGATGATGAAAGTTTAGAATCTATCACTGGAGATATGGAGTTTTGTATAAGATATAGAGAATATGACCTAGGATTTTATAGAATTCGAGAGAATCTATAGTTCCTTTGAAGTCGTTAACATAGAGTCACAAGACTTAATGAGTTGTTAATTACTAGATTTTTATAGGGATATCGAAATCTGTAGTTGATAATATTTTCACAGAGGGAGTGAATACTCTAGGATTCTTGATTTATAAACAATATAACTAAACAATGATTAATTGGCATGACAAATACATAGGAGATAGTTAGGTGAAATCAGACTCTAGAATCTCTATCATATTAGTTCCTCTTATATAATTATTTTATATTTTATTTATTTAATTAGATCTTTATTATTTGTTTTCTAAATAAAGTTAGGATTATCAATTGTAGTACTTAGTACGAGTTAACGCAATCCTTGTGGGTTCGACACTCTAAAC